>APFE030602561.1:116667-193486 GCA_000404065.3 Pinus taeda | reverse complement strand
AGGTGAAATGGAGGTGATATAATGGACATAATAGTGAAAGTGTAATGGAAATGAATGACATTTTCAAGACTCAACAGGACCTAATACTCTCCCCTCCTAGATTTTCTATTTAAAAATAGATTAATTTTCACATTAATATTATTATCAACGAAACTAAGAAACAAGCTGATTAATCCTTGCAACTATCAATATTTAAAGGAAATTACATTCACCTTCAAAATCACTAGGTATTTGGGGAAAGAATTTGGTGTTCAAAAAATCTCCTTGTTTTTAATTTAAACACTTTATTTTAAATGTGATAGGGAAATGTTATTTAGATTTTTTGAATTAAATCTAGTTAAATTACTAAATATCATTGGTATTCTTTGTGTTATTTCATTTTTGTAGTTGAATCTAGTTAAATTATTAAATATTATTAGAAATAGATGTGGAAATGCCATTCATCCAAATAAAGGAAGAGATCTTATGTTATGAACCTTTCATCTTAAAATATGATAAGAAACCAATAATTATGGGGGGGGACTTCCTTTTACAATGAATACAATTTATAAGACAAGATTTGATGTGCCTAAGACTAGATCTCCTTAGTATATACACAAGAGATAAAGGCTACAACTATAACGAAATGGTACAATTAATGGTTCTACCCGACATAACAATATAACAATAGAAATGTAATAACTCAATATCTAGGGCTTAATAAGGTGTTTTATGGTTAACACGGGGCTTATATAGGGCTTGACATGTCGCTCCCTTTCAAACGAGTGTATCAATACTTGACTAGTTGCGTGTGTTACGACATGAATAACTCATATTCCGATGTTGCCTCTTTCACTGGTAGGTGCTTCTATTTGATGAGGTACTTATTGATTACTCAATTGCTTAGTTGTGTAGTCCTTTTTTCCAACATTGTTTTTAGTTCTAGTATGAATTTCCCTTCTTCATTAATCTCTAGTAAAATAGTTTGGACTAGTATCTTGTCACTAATTACTTGATTTAATTAAGAAACAAGGAAGATTGGATGTGTACTTGAAGCAACTCCAATTTCTAAGCCATGCTTCCAATCCTCTACAACAACTTATAGGGGCCATAATACCTTAGTGAAAATGTATTGTCCTTCTTTTGTTGTTTGAGGTAAATTTTTTTATATGGTTGTAGTCTCACAAACTCCCAATCCCCCACTTCAAATTCCCTTTTACTACAATGTTGGCCTCCTTGTTGTTCCATCCTATTTTGTGCTATAATCAAGTTTTCCTTAAATAGTTTGAGAACCTCTTGTTGATTCCAATGTGGTCCTCCATTACTTGATCCATTATAGTCCCTTTCAAGGTTGATTTGATAGATGAAAGATTATATCCATAAAGTACCATAAATGGGGACATTTTCTATAAAGTGTGGAAGCGTGTGTTGTACCACCATTATGCCAAGGTCAACCACTTGAAACATTATGTTTGTTTATCATATTCAAAGCAACATAGATATCCTTCTAAACATTTATTCATAAACTCAATTTTCCCATTGAATTGAGGATGGTAAGATTAGTTTTGAAGAAATTGAGTATCCAAACAAGAAAATAATTCAGTCCAAAATTTCCAATTGAAAATTGCAGCTCTATCACTTACAATAATCTTTGATATTCCACGTAGGCTTTGGATTATTTATCTGAATTGTTCTTCCAATGTAATTTATTTAAAAGAATGAGAAAGATAGAAAACAATTGATATCATTTAGAATATTAGATTTTTGTGCTAAGATCCTCCTCAGATTAGAAACAAAATGTTTTCATTGTGCTTAAGGATTCATGAGTTTTGCAAGTGTAAAATGAGTTTTTATGTTAATTTTATGAGCAATTTTAACATAAATAAGAGACTAAATAGCAGCATAAAAATGTATATAACATCACCAAAAAACACATCACAACAGGAACATGATGAAGAACTTCATCCCTCCTGGGCTACGTCTCCTTGGTCTAGCTTCCAATGGCTTAGGTCTCTCCGTTGTACTGAAAAGTGTAAAAATATGTGTTTACCATGCTCAAATGCTTCTGCAACCTGCTCCAATGAGTCCAGAATGTACAAAAATGGCTACCTAGCCTCTTTTTGCATCCAATTTGGTTGAAAACTGGAGAAGTTATGACCTCTCCTACTTTCTCCACTATTCACTATACAATTTGCACCAAATCCAGCATCATCCTACAAATTTGCCCCTTTTTCTGCTAATGGAGCAACAAATTCCCCAAATTTCAGGTGGATTTGTAAGACCATTAATTTTGACGTCGAGGCCTTAGAACCAAAATCTGGGTCATATGGGGGCCATGCGCCCAGGGGCTAGCCCCTGGCATTGGCCCTCTCTCTCTGGTGGTCATGATAACCGTTAATGGTTTATCTTGGCGTGTTCACATAACGGTGCTTTGGCAGTCAGCGGTGGCAGTCACAACAAATGTTGCAGCTTGACAGTAATGTGTTCACATGGGAGGCAGTTAAGTCCGCCCGCCACCCAACCTTTGCAGCGGTAAAGTTTAAATCGCACCTAAAACTATTATATGTTAAGTAACAATATGCAGGCGAAGTGGTAAGGCATTGGTCTATTGTGTGGGAGGTTGTGGAGTCGAGCCCAGCCTCTACCCTATCTGCCAAACAAAATTTTAAATGGTCAATAGGAGGACACGTGGCGGCCTCGACTTAGCCACGTATCACCTCCTTATTGGCCCAAACCCAAAACACATGGACCAATCAGACATCACCAACTCAACAAAATATTCTGAGAATGTTCCCCTTGCCACCTAGGTGATACTGATGCCCAGTCAGCATCCCTGTCAGCCATCTGCAAAAGTTTTACCTGTTTGACAAAGTGAACATATCACATTTCTGGGAGCATATGGTTTTTGTTTTGCGTGAAATGAGTTGTGTCAAATTCAGGATGACGAGCACTACGCGATCATTTAGGTTCCACACCATTATGGAAACTTTGATTTTTGAGTGCCTGGTCAACAATGGGCGTATTTTTTCATTCAATCTACCATTGTCATAATAACACTCTTTCCTTCACATTTGGGTAAACTTGTAATAAAATCCATGTAAACTTCTTCCAAATGCTGGCTTGGCATGACTAATGATTGTAGAAGCTTCGGGGTCTTAATTCTCTCTCCCTTATTCTATTTCCATACCATACATTCAGCCATTTTACACATCTTCTTTAAGACCTTCCGAGAAATAATTTTTCTTGATATTATGGTAAGTTTTTAAGAACCCTAGATATCCTCCTACAAGAGAAGTGTGTAACTCAAAAAGGAACTTCTATTTGATAAAATAATTCTTACATAAGTATAAGCGATCTTGATACTACGACAAATCATTCTTCCACATAAATTTATCTACTACATTGGAGTCCTCCTATAATTGTTGAATGGTCTTGCATACCATATCATGTTACTTCTTCCAATCTATTATATTGTGAAATGGAAATAGAACATAGTAAACCCTTTGTGGCTTCCCCCTTCCTTGAAAGTGCATCTATCACAATGTCTTTTTTTTCCATTTTTGTAGATAATTTCAAAGTCACAACCTAGCATCTTTGTAACCTATATTCGTTTCTCTTTTAAAGAGAGTCTTTGTTCCGAGAAGTACTTCAAACTATCATGATTTGTTTTTACTTTGAAGTTTCTTCCTATTAAGTATGGATGGTGTTTCTTAATTTCATGTACTATGGCCAATATTTAGTGTTCATAGATGGGCCTGAGTAAATTCTTTCCTTAATTTTTCTACTTTTAAAGGAAAGGGATCTTCTTTATTGCATCAAAACTACACTAATGGCATGTTTGAGGCATCACATTCCATAATGAATTTTTTTGTGAAGTCAAGTGTGACTAGTATGAGAGTTGTACACTTAGCCTCTCTAAGTTTTTTGAAATATTTGGTTACTTCTTTAGTTCAGTAAAATGTTTCCTTATTTAATAAAAATTTTAGAGGTATCGTTGTTTTACCATAATTATTGATAAAATTGCAGTAACATCCTGTCAATCCTAAGAATCCTCTGAGTTTCTTCGAGTTTTTAGGTATTAGCCATTCCCTCATAGATTTGATTTTTTTAGGGTCCGCATTGATAACTTTATGGATATGATATGGCTTGAATATTCCACTTTTTGAACCCTAAAGGCACACTTGGAAGGCTTTTCATATAGTTTTATATCTTCCAATAGTGTTAATACCTTGTCAACATGGTGTACATGCTCTTCCCACAATTTTTTGTAGATTAGTATGTCATCAAAAATTACTAACACAAATTTTCTAAGGAAGGGTTTGAAAATAGAACTCATCAAGCTTTAAAATGTTGAAGATGCATTAGTAAGTCCAAATGATTTCAGACTAATATTTCTACAATCATTGTGGGTTCGAAACGTCAATCTCCAAATCAACATAAATGCGATGAATCCGGAAAAATCAATTTGAACAATCCAAATGACATAACCAAAAATTAATAATGACATTCATGTGTTGTAAAGGTTTTTTTAGTGAAGTCTTTTTTGTCTCATTATTATTTGATTGTACCCACAATGGAGATCCAATTTAGTAAAGAAACTTTCTTCATGCAATTCATCTAATATCTATGACAATAATAACAAACTTATATTTGATTTTCATTTTGTTGAGTTTTCTATAATTTGGACACATATGGCATGAACCATCCTTTTTTATAACTATCACCATAGGTGAAGAGAAAGCACTCTTGCTAGGTTGAGTGATGGTAGCCTCTAACATTTCTTGAACCATATGGTCAATCTCACTCTTCTATGCATATGGATACTTGTAATGCCTAATGTTATGTGGTACACTTCCAAGTTACAAATGAATAGAATGATCATAATATCAAGCACGTGGAAGACCCTTAGGCATCTCTTCAAATACCTTGGAATGATTGTTGATAACTTTTTGGAGATCCACCAGAATAGGGGATATAGATGTTTGAACATCTAATGAACACACTTGTGCAATTACACCATCGTATCCCTCAGTTTAGCAATGTTTTCATATTATTAGAGCTTATCACTTTAGACAATTTCCCTTGGTACCTCTAAGCTCAATTTCATTTCCTTCTGAGGAAAATATCACAAAAAAATCTTGAAAATTAAGGGTCATTGTTCCCAATGCTCGTAAGCATTGGACCCCTAATACAACATCAACACCACCATTTGGATTGCAATCATGGGACTATACAATAAATACTCCCCCATGTTCTTCTTAATACAATGGGATTTCGTTGAAAATTTTATAACACCTCCGTCTACAATCATTACTTGAAATTTTGGTGCTGGAAATACAAAGTGGCTAAGAAGTTTTGCTAATTTGTAATTAATGAAGTTATCAGTACTTCTTTAATCAATCAAAATTGTTACCTTTTTATTTTTGATATATCCTTCTATCTTGAGGGTTTATGGAGTATTGATGTTGGCCAAAGCATGACAAGATATTGTTGGAGTGGTCTCTTTTATCTCTACAGGTTGTGACAGTTTTGTTTCTTTATCTTCTTCATCTTCACAATAATGTAGAATAATTTCCTCGCCATTTTTATGCTCCTTATTATACTTGTTGTTACAACTGAAACATAGTCCATTTTTTCTTCTTTCATCCATTTGTTGAGGTATCAACCGTGTTAGTTTAGGAGAGAAAGCACGATGTTTGCTATAGTTATTAGAAACCAATTTTCTAGTAACCATGTTTTTACTTTAAACTTTCCTTGCTAGATTTAAAGCATTCTCTAGGGATTTAGATTCAAAGAGATGCACCTCATGTTGGATGCTTTCCTTTAAATTTCCCATAAGGAGGTCTAACAAATTATCCTCTAAAATGTTCTTAACCATAATACTCAACTTTTGGAATTATAGAATGTGATTTGTAACTGAACCTTTTTATCGAAGATTCAACAATTAACTAAATAATGTATTTCTCTTATTATTCTCATAATGTGTTATCAATTCCTTTTAAAAATGGACCAAGATACATAGATGTTTTTTTCCTTTTTCAAAACCATTGATACCATACATGTTGACCTTATTCATGTCTACAATACCATTTATAAGGTTGTCACTTGGTGTACATCATAACATTGCTCCATATGGAATATTCATGTTATTAATTCGTTACCATCAAACCTCCTCATATCGATCTTCAGAATGCAATAGTTTCTTGATGTTAACTTCAAGCACTGATGATGAAGATACTACAGTGAAAAATCATGAATAATGTTACATTTATCATTATCAGAAATTTATCGTTGGGGGTCCAAAATTTAAATTATGAGCGATATCGGGGAAAATATCAGAAATTATCGAGAAATTTTAAAAAATACAGATATAATCATTGCTTTCTTATTTTTTTAAATTCTAAAACAACATCAACATCAAGCAAATACATTAGTACATAACTATGAAAATAAAATCGAAATACAAGATGTATAAGATGTCAATGATAGATCAGACATCGATATTGAAATATGTCATTTGTCCCGAGTCATGAGATCTAATAAAAAGATACAAAATCATATCAAAACAAAAATAAATGTATCTCATAAGATGAATCATGGAAATGAAAAAAATGTATTTCCCTTGTGTGCTTGATGAAAAAAGGTCATAGCTTCCTCAATAATGTCATCAAAACTAGACCAAAGTATTGGTTGACCAAAAAATACATAAAATATTCAAATTTTGGAAATAACATATAATTCATGTGCATCCATATGAATCCAAATTATTATACACAAATATGCAAAATTCCACATGTTTGTAGCAAGGGTGCATACAATCAAAATATCACTAAATAAATTAAAATAGATCAATAGAAAGGCTCTAAATGGCCTTTGAAATCTAAAGAATATCATGTTACAACAAATAGCTACATAACATCAAAATCATTGCCAATATTGGGATTCTCCTCATCAATGTCATCCTTTGAGCATTAAATAAGATAGAAAAAACTTAACATCCTAATCAATGATTTTGCTTGAGTGAAGTGTACATTTCTACTAGGGTCATGAAGAATTGAGCGAAATGTAAATTTTTACTAGGGTCATGAAGGAGCAGCTCAATAACCAACATCGAGGTACATATAGGGCTTGGATATCTTCATTAAATGTTAGCTGCATACCCTCATACACCACAGAATGTAGTAGAAACGTTGCATTCGCGCTAAAATCCTAAAAACTGTTAAGTCTGTTGGATTTTGAGTGGAGTATAAAATTCCAATTTCCCCACATGAAAGCCAATAAGGTTGAAACAAATCTCAAACATCCTGAGTCAATTAATGGTAGTAATAAAAATTTAAGTAAAATTATGAAAATGAAAGATAAAGGAAAATGTCACTTTTACTTTAAGAATTTAATATTACCATTAACTACTAGGTATCTATCTCATTAGATGAACCAAGGGAAATGAAAGCAATAGATTCCCCCTTGTTTGCTTGATTTAAATAGTCATAGTATCCTCACATCTCAATCCCCTAAATCACTTTTAAAAAATTACAATCAAAAGAAAAGAAAAATGGTAATATGTTGAAATTAACAAGAACATGATGATAATTTCAAAAATTATCATGATAATTACCTAAATTATCCTGATAATTTTAAAAGGGAAAATTATCATGATAATTATTGTCAATATTATCATTGACGTTGGTTTTGGCGATATTATCGCAATAATTCTGATAATATCATGATAAGTGCAACATTGATCATGAGTATGGTTATGTGATTCAATATTTATTCTCTTCAATTGTGACAAAATACTCCTCATAGGTGATTGAGTTCCAACACAATTATTCTCCTTATTTTCATGATTTCCTTGGTCTCAATATCCCTTTTAGGAAGCCTCTCTAAGGGAAGATTTTCCATGGAATTCACAATTTTTGTATTTATTTGTTGACATATTTTTGTATTTCTTCCTTATTTTCCTCCGTTTTCTTTTCCACTTCGTCCATCATTTCTCTTTTAATGTTTTCTAGAGAACCTAATAAATCCACCTTTTGCAATATACTACGTTCCATTTCATTAAATTTCTTCTCTAATTGGCATAACCTAAATACTAAGTCTTCACTATCTTCATGGTCCTAGATGAGCCTTTAGGAGGTCTAATTGGTGTAGTAGATTTTGTATCTTTTTTTAGAGCCATGTGATTTCTAGTTACTCAAAAAATGGATCTTCTTACAAAAATTTATGTCACTTGTAAATTATGTACCTTTAAAACTTTAACTTGGAAAATATCTAAATGGATGACATAGTTTTTTTATATATCTCTCAATTTTTAGCCCTGTTGAATTTGGAATTTTGGATTCTAATACTATTATATGTCTTTACTACAATTTAGTAGGCTTGACTAGAATTTGATATTCACATTGAAAGTTATTGTAACTTTCCTAAAAATATGATGATTTTTTGTCTCTTCACAAGAAAAAAATTGTGTAGTGTTCCACATGTCCAATTCATCAAATCTAATTCCAAAATTTTCACCTTAGTTACTTTGTTATGTATCTTCATACCTCTAAAAATGTATAGTCTGAAGTGTCCCAATTAAAATTTATAGTGAAAATCCTATGACCACTCATTTGAAATTGATTTTAGGACAATCCACAAACACTCACTTACATAGGGTATAACTCCAAAGTTATAGTAAACCAAAAATAAAAAATTTACCAAATGTTCCTTGATAAGTCTTCTCAATCTTCTCCAAATTTTATGATCTAAAGCATCCCAAAGAATAAATTATAGTGAAATTTTTTATATGACTCGTTTGAAATGGATTTCAGGACCAATCATTTTTAGAAACCTTGAGCACTATTGAGAGGAGGGCAAATTAGTAGTGTGACTTGTTATTAAATTATACCAAATTTTAACTTTCTTTTCACAATTATTGATTCATCATTCATTAGCCAACAATAGATTAAATATTAACAAATCATACCATGTGAATCATATGAGCATAAACCAAACAACCATAAGAACAACAATGAAAATAACCATGAGCGGCAACAATCACAACATATCATTCATACACATGAGGACACCATATGTAAGGTGGAAATAAATAAGGGTAAAAATAATTGTCGGCCGATAGTCTTCATCGTCATCTCTTCTATTATGTAAAATCTATTTACATCCGGTTCATTGGCCACTACCAGTTTGCAAGCCACCACTTGCTAATAATGTGAGACACTACTCTCTCCCGAAAACAACTTTTATGAACTTTGTAGGCCACCACCTACAGGAATCCACCACTCCCTCGAATTTGCATGCCACCACCTGTTGGAATCCATCACTCCCAATAAGACTCTCCCAACCACCATTTGACTATCTAGCCACTACCTAAAGGATGCCACTACACCCTGAATATTAAATCCACCACTTTCTCACTAAAATTCCAACCGTTCAGCACATCTCATGGGCCTCATTTCATCTATTTTCAAACTATGGCCAAAATCCTCAAAAAACAAAACAGTGAGCCTCATTTCTTTAAATTTTCACATTGAACTCACAACATACAATAAACCCATCAACTGTATATTGTCTCTCCAACATAATATCTTTGCCATAACTAATCTAATAACAAACAATCAACAGCATACATAAAACTCCTACAACATCACAACAAATATGATCCACACATCAAATCTCCTATATACACACTCTTAATACATCAATAGCATATCAACACACCACAATCCAACTCTCAACAATGTTCTGCAACAACACACAAGATATGTCTCTCACACATAGTCATATTATCAAATCAAACCCTCTCTACAAAATACAAGTAATATATAACAACATTATATGGATCTACAAAGCCATGCAACAATCCTCCTGCATACACACTCTCAAAGACATCTCCATTAACATCATAACAAATATGAATGCACAAACTCATCCATATAAAAATTCTGGAATAGAAATATGATCTTCCCAAATATAAACCCCTACATACACCATGTTAGCAATACAAATGTTTTGTATAAAATATGCTAACTACCAATCTTCGTGATAGCAACAATCCCCTCCATTAGATTCCTTCATAAACCTATGTCAAACAATTATTGAAGAATGCACATAATCTCTTATCTAAATTCTGAAGTTCTGCACATTCTACTACAACCACTAAAAACTAAACATTCTCTACTTGGCACACCATGCACACTCTCTCTCATACACACCAAAATAACCAACCAAGCAAACACATAGCTTCCTCCTATTTGTAAGTTTCTGAGATAGTTAAAGTAGTAAATGCATCAGGTGATGGAGCACTCAGCAACTCTTTTCATACTATAGAATTAGTTCAGTTCATTCTCCTTGACTTGATCTAGCCACTAAATTCAATTAATGAAAAATATTCTTTACGTTAATCACTTTTTATAAGTTAATTAACATTTTCTGACATTTTAATCAAAAATATTGAACAAAACCATCGAAAAAACCAATAAAAGCATTTGAAGTATGCACATATTTAGGAAAAATCACTTACATGAGGTATACACTACTCTTGTGAAGGAAAGTAGCATATGTGCAATACTTTTGTTAAGGAAAGTAGTGTATGCATGTTAAACTTCAATTTCTTCACCTACTTTAGCCACCAATTGGAGCTCAACTTCAGGAGGATGTGAGGGACATCATGTAAAACTTCCACACACAAATTGACACCATGAAAATATGTATATGACTCATTAAAAGGCATCAAACTCATAATTATAGGGCATATACCAAGTGACATCAATATTGTAGCTTAGCTTCAAAGGTGAGCTTGATCCATCATTACAACTTTCTCAGACCCTTTAACACTATGACACCCCTCTACAACACCATTACAACTCTCTGATACGCATGAAAAAAACCTCCAAAAATGTTTTATGCAAGCAACAAGACATCAACATAATGATAAAACACTTCTTCCTCAAGTCAGTGTCATGAAGACCTAGTTGGGCAAACATATTTTCATGGATCAACATCTTTGCATCAGATCATGATCTCTACATCAAACCAATGATAAGTCATCACAAATCATCAGGGGTACTAACATCAAGTTGACATCAATGATAAGATATACAATAATAAGTCCCTGTTGACCTCAGTTCCAACATGCTCCCCCTTTGGCATGGATGTCAACCTCAACTTGATCTCCAAAATCTGAGGTTGATCTCCATACACTCTCCAATTTCTCTCCCCCTTTGACATCAATGGAAAAGGGCAATACCAAAATTGAAGAATAATTCCAACAATGTGAGGGCTTGAGAGAATTACTCCCTCTGAAATACTCAACACCATGCTAACCATAAGCAGAATATGCTCTCCCTAAACATTTAATGAGGCTACTAGCATCTCTCCATTTTGTTGTACATGTTGCTACTACCAATGCCTCTTTGTCACATAAAAGAAGCTACTCCGCATGGACCAAGGTCTATGAACCAATGATATGCAATGAAAGTATAGGGCTTCATAGGCCTATTACATGGCTACATGAATGATAATACATGGTTGTACAATGCCTCCAAATAACCAACATATGATTGAAACATGACTCCTCACTCATGCATTAACATCACTCATATGACTCAACCAATGACCCATAAGAAAGACATGATAGAAAATGTTTACGTAATGACTCCAAAATCCCATACATGTCCAAAACACATGACAATCATCAGCCCAAACATGGTTGTAACAACTCTCATCTCTCAATAAAAACTCACATCAACACATGCTCGACATGACCCATGACTCTCTTTCACAACTCTAAGACTAATCTGCCAACAACCAAATGATGAAAAAACATAATGCAGGGCTTCATATGAGACTAAATGGTTGAATATGATTATGTATAGTGTGATAGGTATGGTCGTTACAATACCTCTAAAACTCTCTCCAATGCATGACCAAAACTCATGGCACTCTCCAAGACATGGATCAATCAACCATTATAACAACAACAGTGATTACAAGGTTGATCTTTTCACACATGAGTGCATACATGGCTGAAGTAAAAAATACAATACAATGCATGCCAACACATACTCTCTCTCTATGTATAGTTGTTACATCAATGCGCTCAAAGGTGCTTTACATGGAAAAACAATAGTGTCTCCTCCTGGTGCATACCAACATCAAATGTTATTGAAATAATGTACCAAATAGAATACATACAACATCAAATGCTATTGAAATAATGTACCAAATAGAATAAATATAAATGGCCCATTTTTAGCCATAATATCAATAAGAACATGTAAAAACATATGACTAAAATTATCATCTCCTCTACACATGGTTGAACCAATGACCGCCTTCTATGCATGGTTGTACATAATCTCTTCAACCAATTTTCAATGAATACCAAGAGCATATATATGGCTTAAAAGTGCACTTTTCCCACTTATGGAAAGACATATGGGGATGATACAAATACATTAGTGAAAAACAAGTGAAAATGACAACCAAGCCATGAAACTCTAAACTGTGCATATCTCCCCCTGAGCTCAATATGCTCCCAATAGGTAGGTTGATACTGCGGATCTAAATATGAAATGAGGCTCATGAGCATACTATGTTTTTGCTACTCATCTCCACCAACTAATCATGATGCCATATGTTGCTACCATATGCTCCCCTTGAGGTTATACACCTCTCATAAACTTTGCAGCTATGAATATGCATGAGGTAACCAAGAACTGTAGAGGGGAATGATCTCTCTACTTCACAAGTTGTTGCTCTTTCTTCCTCCACATGGTCTTTGGTTGCTTCTTTTCTTCCTTCTCTATATTTATGCTAGGTCTTCTCTGAATTTGTTTCTCTTACCATATTTACCTTGAAGAACTAGGCAGCATGCAATCTCTCACCATATGGTTGAACTTGTGGCATGTATAATACTCCACATGGTTGAGATAAGAAGCAAGTGGTTCAAATATCATGTTGTTCATTCTAGATATATGTCTCATATAAAATGTGCCTCTCTTCCAAGGGATGGATCTATAGTCAATTTCCTTATAGCCAAACAGGTTGTATAACCACCTCTCCCCACATTTACCCACTTTTACAAGCCCTTTGGGTAAATGTGAAGCTGATTGATACTATGACATGACCCAAACTCTAAGTTCTAGTTAAGGAAGTGGGGCCTACAAATTGAATACTTACTAACATCCTACAGGGACTATAGATCACTCAGCAATTGAACACGACCTCGAGTGATCAACCCCTGAGCTAGAACCCTTTTTCTTTGACCTAACACCACAACCACACAAACAACAAGGCAAGAGTGTAGTTATAGGCCTCCAATCGCATGCATAGGTTGGCTTCCATTTGGTTATGGCCTAATTTACCATGTTTTGTGTTAGCGATCCTAATATTTGAGCCACTTTTCCAGGCTAGCCTCCAAACCACTGCCCAAAATTCTTGTAAATTTCCATAATCATATTTAACATGATGGAAATTCTAAACATTCAAACTTGAATTAGAAACTTGACCTAGACTACCTAGAACACACTAGAAATTTCATCAAACATATGGAAAACATGTAAGCTATAGGTCATGAATGCATAAATGACCATAGACTGATGGTCTTCATTTGAGAATCACCAAGAAGGCTATAAGCCCTCTCTAGCTAGCTTCAATAACACTTGTTAGTCCATGCATTCATTAACCATTCAATAACTTATCAAAACATGAAAGGAGCCATATATAGAATACATCATATAACCAGCGTAAAAACCATGGAAAATCAACCATAACATCACCATCATAATCAATACAAATTCTCATAGGTCACAATAGGAAAATATATCATATTAACATGTAAAAATACCAACCAAGTCAGGGACTTCCATGTACCACCCGACCATAGATTGGGTTGAACCAAATCTCTCTTTCATCCAATCACCCTCGCACCATATTCGAAGCATGAATGTGGGATCTCATGGAATAAACCAAGAAAAAACCAATCATGGTTTTCAAAAGCCAAACCACCTCAACGCTCAACCACAATGATTCCACCTCTACATTCTAGAAATAACTAACATCAACTAGATCAGTCTCTATCCAAGTTTTCCAAGGCTCCAGGAACTAGTAACTCAACCCATAGCCTTCCAAGGCTCCTGAGCGTTTGTTCCAATTGTGGCTCCAAGGAGTAGTAAATCAACCCACCAAGGGATCTAGAGTGTTTGTCCCAACCTATGGCTCATGGAACTAGTAACTCAACCCAAATTGATCTAGCGATTCTAGAGAATTTGTTCCAACCCACAACCATAAGGAACCTAAGCACCAATAAAAAAAAACAAGTTGAAAAACCCACAACACCATGGTTATCCAAGAAATGTCAAAGCAAGCTTGAAACCACTGTCAATCTAGGGAAAATTCCATGCCAACGACAGCTCACAACCAAAGAATCACATGCATATACCATTCATCCATAAATCAACAAGGAAACCACACATGTAACTTGTTACCTGCAAGGCAATACAGTTGGCGTTGTTGATCCAATTGTTCCCTTTCACTTACTTGCTTTCCCTTTCTTTATTTATCCAAATCCAAGTGAATACTAGAGTTCTCCAAGCATGCTCTAAGAATGCTCCAAGATTTCTCTAAGTTTGTAAGAGTATGAGAAAATGAGAAAATGAAAGGAGAGCTCAAATCAAAACTGTCAAAAAGGGTCAACCAGAAAAAAGTTGTGAATTGTTTCTTTATAGCCTTTTTATCATTGAGGCCCCTATTTTCTTCATTTTCCTTTGCTTTTCCTCCAATTTCCTTAGCATTCAAATCAATGTCTCTTCACCTTCATTTTCTCCTATTTTCCTTTATTTCTCATAATTAAATGCCAATTAATGCCTCTTTTCCTTTTCCAATTCCTTTGCCAATTTACATAGCCCTAAATAAGCCAAAAGTGATGCCCACTATAGTGATTTCCAAACATTCAGTTTGGAATATGTGTCTTCTGACCTTGGTATTATTTTATTTACATGGAAAATCAGTCACGGGTTGTTACAAACACCTCACCCTTGCGGGAACATCATCCTCGAAGTTCAATGACGCTTATAACCAAAAAAATATGTTGTCCATGGATCTTTATAACCCATCTCAATACAAAATTACATCATACCAACTACTGAAAATGTGAACACCATATTGCCTTTTGGAGCTTTATAAAACAACTCGATGCAATATTTACAATACACATATTCATAAACATAGCCAAAACACATAAATCAAAAACATCTACTCAACCAACAAATAAATAAGGATAGATAGCTTGAATTTGATCATCCATCTCCCATGTAACTTCATAAGGCCCAAAGTGCTTCCACTACACTTTAACTTGCTTGATTGCTCGGTTCTAGAGCATGAGTTGTTTCTGCTGCAAAATGCATTGAGGTTCTGGCTAGAATTCTCCCTCTGGCCCCATCTGCAATATAGACCAATCAATCACATGAACAACATCCAACACATATCTCTTAAGAAATGAAATGTGGAAAACATCGTGGACATTCATTGTTGGCAGTAGTGCAAGTATGTAGGTCGTTGGTCCAATCCACTCACGGATCTCAAAATTCCTGCAATATCGAGGTGCCAACTTGGCACATGATCCAATCCTCAAGGAGCTTCTCTTGTGCTTGATGCGCAAGTACACATGTTCCCCAACCTGAAACTCCCTAAATGTTCTATGTTGATCTACATAACTCTTTTTCCTATCATGTGTTGCCTTCAAATTTCTTTTGATAATTTGCATCTCTTGTTCCATCTCAACCAATATATCCAGTCCAATCATCACCTTGTTCACTAGATCACTCTAGTTGATAGGAGCATTACAACTATGCCCATAAAGTGCCTAAAATGGACTCATCGTCAAGGATTTTTGATACCCATTTTTATATAGAAACTCCCCCAATGGAAGATAGCCCTCCCACTTCCTTTGTTGATGCATGACATACATCCTCAACATGTCCTCAAGTATCTTGTTGACCCTCTATCTCTATCCATCTGTTTGTGGATGATAATCTATACTAAAATCCAATTTTTTACCCAAACTTGCAAACAACTCCTTCCAAAACTTGGAAGTGAACTTGGCATCTCTAGCTAATATGATCTTCTTGGGAACCCCATGCAACCTCACTTTCTCCCTGATAAAGATATGAATTACCTCGCTAGATGAATATGTATACTTAACTCCAATGAAGTGAGCTACCTTACTTAACCTTTCAACCACAACCATGATGGAATCATGCTGCTTTGATGTCCTCAGGAATCTTGTAATGAAGTCCATGGAAATGGCCTCACATATGCACTCTGGAATTGGAATTGGATGTAACAAAACATTTGGATTCTTACACTCTGCTTTTCCCTATTGACAGTCTAAACATCTCACAACAAACTCAACCACCTCCTTTTTCAAGTTTTCCCAATGATAGAACTTCTTAATTTTTAGTATTGTCTTTTGACATCCTCGGTGACCTTAATACAACTTGACGTGAAACTCCCTCAAGACAGTGTTCTTGAGCTCACATTTTTCTAGCACATAAATCCTATTCCATAAGAACTTATTGTTGAACTATGATTCACCTGCACTCTTCTACTAAGAGCATCTACAACCCTGTTCTCCTTTCCCTTAATGTACCTGATCTGAAATTCAAACTCACTTGGGATAGCCAACCATCTAGCTTTCCTGGCATTCAGATTAGGTTGTTCAAACAATTACCTCAGCCTACTACGATCACTCATCTAGACAAACCTCATGTCAAGGAGATAATGTCTCCACATCTTTAATCCATGAATGATAGCTTCCAACTCGAGATCATGAGTCACATAATTCTTCTCATGTTCATTCAGCTTCCTTGACTCATAGCATATCACCTTCCCTTCCTGCATTAGAAATCCACCAATTCCTTGAAGGCATTTAAACATACCACGAACTTCTTATCAGGATCAACGATCTTCAAGATTGGAGCATTTGTAAGCAAATGCTTCAACTACTCAAAAATAGTTGCACATTCCTCAGTCCATTCAAACTTCTTCCCTTTTCGCTGCAAGGATGTAATAGGAAAGGAAATCCATGAGAAGTTCCTAATGAACCTATTGTAATAACCTGCTAATCACATCAATGATATGACCTCATCCACATTCCTAGGATTTGGCCACTCCATGATGGGTTTAATCTTTTCCAAGTCCAGTGTTATACCTTCCTTGGAAACAACATGCCCCAAGTAATGAAATTTAGTCATAAACAAACTAAACTTGCTAATCTTGGCATGCAACTAATTCTCTCTCAGCAATCTTAACATTATTGCCAGATGCTCTGCATGCTCTTCCTCATTCTTAGAATATATCAATATATCATCAATGATCATTATTACAAAATTTTCCAGATAAGGATGCAACACATTGTTCATCAAACACATGAAAGTAGTTGGATCATTAATAAGACCAAAAGGAACCACCACAAACTCATAATGCCCATACATGCTATGGAATGTGGTCTTCTAAATAACTTCTTCTTTGATGTTGACCTAATATCTTGATCTCAAATCAATCTTTAAGAACATTACTTCTCCCTTCAACTAATCAAATAAGTCATCAATTTTTGGTAATGGATATCTGTTCTTGATAGTCACCTTGTTCAAATCCCTGTAATCAATGCACAATCTGAGAGTACCATCCTTCTTCTTCACAAACAACATGGGTGCACCCCAAGATGATACACTTTGCCTAAGGTATCCCTTATCAAGCATCTCCTTAAGCTACAATTTCAATTCCACCAACTCTAGAGTACTCATTATGTAATGTGCCTTTGATGTTAGTGTTGCTCCTAACATCAACTCAATAGAAAATTCCACTTCCCTAGGAGGCGGTAACTATGAAATATCTACTAGAAATGCGTCGTGAAACTATTACAAAACTGGATACCTCTTCAGGACTTCATAATCCTCAATATCATTCCCTTTTTCACTAGAAATATGAATTGTAAAAACTACACACCCATTTCTACAATTTCGCTTTGCCTGCATAGATGTAACCATTCTCATTGGTGTAGGATTCTTCTTTTCCTATAAGATTCTTGTCTCTCCACCATCATCCAGGCCCTCAATAGCCTTATCATAGAAATCTAACTTGGTCCTATGAAAGAAAAACTAATCCATGCCCGAAATCATACTATATGATACCAATAGAAGCACATTTAGATTTTTTGATGTAATCATATTATTCAACTCAAATGCATAAGCTCCATCCCAATGATGAACTCTTCTCTTAGTCCCTGTAGCCAACTTCACCAACCAAGATTCTTTGTGCACTTATTTATTCAATCAATACTTATCCACCAAGTAAATACTAATGTAACTATAGTTAGATCTAGGGTGAATCAAAATATAAATAACTTGATCACAAAGCTTACCTTCCATCTCAATAATGGATGCTTGATGATCAGCTTGCTTATTATCCATCGCTACATAAATCTGAGGAATACCCTGCCCAACATCTCTAACTATCTTTGCCTAATAAGCAATGTAAACGTGAGGTCTTCCACCCTAATGTTGTGGAAAATCTCTCCTGCGATGCTCTCCACCACAAGTCTAGCACTGCAAAGGTTTCTTGCCATCTCTTTTGTTCTACTCCTCAAGCTGAGACCCATGTCCTTTGTCAACTGCATTGAACTTCTTGCATAGCACTACAATCTCCTTATCACCTGCATCCCCAGGTCTTCCTCACTTCTTAACCCACTTTCAATTAGTCTTATCATTCCTTCCAATCTTGCTTAGGCTCAAAGTTACACTTAGACTACTCATAATAATGCTTCAACTTCCAAATGACTTCCTCCAATGACCGAGGTTCAACATACTCAATATAATCTTTAAATGCTAAAGGAAATCCACTGACTAACCTTTGAACCTTTGTCTTCTCATCCTTAAGATATGGAACATACCTTAACAGCTCCAGAAACTTAGTTATATATTCTTCATCTATCATACAAACCATCTTCAGCTCATAGAACTCCTTAGCCTTTTCGTCATAATATCTCTCTGGAAAGTACTTCTTTATGAAGAGTCTTTTGAACTCATGCCACCTCAACTCCTATGTCTTGATTCCTATGAAAATATTCACATCTTCCCACCAGATGTCTACTTTTCCCTTAAGACTAAAAATAAATATCCTAGCTTTCATATTCTCTGTATAATCATGCAACTTAAAGAAATTCTTCATCCCAAGTAGTCATGCTTCTGCATCTTCTGGTTTCTTCAGATCTCCATCAAATTTAGGAGGCTTGGCTTTCTTCAAATCATCTATCAAGTATTATTTCTTGCTCCTCCTATAAGGATGATAGTGGTGATGACCATGATGTCTCTCTGATCTAGAACTAGAATAGAACCCCTAATCACTACCTCTCTTGTCACATGTATCCAACCATCTGCCACCTCTCACTATTTCATCCATGTCCAAAACGTGTCCTAATTGAGACATGATACCATGTGCCCCATTAGTCCCTTCCCATGTCCATGACTAATTCATGGTTGTCCCTGCCTCCGTGAATCTGACAACCTCTGAAGAATCACTGCATTAACCTATGCTTGCTTTTCCTGAGCTCTGGCAAGTATTTCCTGTGACTGAATTATCCTTTCATTATCTTCCTTGCAACTTCTAATTTCTACCTTCAATATTCTCAGTGTATTTGTTATATTAGGAGAGTACTCATCTCCTTTTCTCTTAGCTAATTTACAAGGAGAGTCACGTCAATTTTAATCCACCATTTTTCTCGTCATCTCTAATCTTGTAACTCCTACAAACATGTCATGTTAGATAAACCAAGTATAGACATAATCAAAATCATACCTTAGTGAAGTTCAGGGGAGGTTATCCCATCTACAAAATCAATCTAGATTAGTAGTATATATATAATGACATCAACATATCAAGCCCTCAACATTATAACATCATAACACACCAATTTCATCATGACGATACAAACTATAATAATAACCTTCACAACACATGCACAACAAACACATTGACAACTAGCATGCATACATAACAATCACATTTAGCCCTTCAAGTCCAGGTGTTTGAAACTAGAAGCTATGATACCAACTTGTAGCTGCCCCTCCCACATTTACCCACTTTTACAAGCCCTCTGGGTAAATGTGAAGTTGAGTGCTACTATGACATGTCCCGACCTCCAAGTTCCAATTAAGTAAGTGGGTCATAAAAATTGAACACTCACTGACATCCTACAGGGACTATAAATCACAGAATAGTTGAACAACCATCCCAGGTGATCAATATCTGAACTGGAACATTTTTTCTCTGAGCTATTCCCCCAACCACATGCACAACAAGGAAAGAGTGTGGTTATATGCCTCCAATTGCATGCATAGGCCTACTTCCATGTATTTTTGGCCTAATTTCACTTATTTTGTGCCAGCAATCCTGAGATATGAGCCATTTTTCTAGGCTAACATCCAGATCATTGCCCAAAACTTCCTATAAATTTCCATAATCATATTTAACATGATGGAAATGCTAAATATTTAAACCATAATCCGAAATTTGACCTAGATTTCCTAGAACACACTAGACGTTTCGTCAGACATTTGGCAAGCATGTAAGATATAGGTCATGAATGCATATCTGATCATAAACCGATGGTATTCATATGAGAATCACCAAGAAGGCTCTAATCCCTCTTTATTTGGTTGCAATAACACTTGTTAGTCCATGCATTCATCAACCATTTAATAAGTTTCAAAACATGACATGAGACATAGATAGAATACAGCATATAACCAACATATAACCAACAAAAAACTAACATAGAAACCATGTACAATCAGTGATAACATCACCATCATAATCGATACCAATGCTTAAAGGTCACAATAGGAAAATATATCATATTAACATGTGAAAATGCCAACCATTTTAGGGACTTACATGTACCACCTGACCATAGATTAGGTTGAACCAAATCTCTCTTTCACCTAATCACCCCTGCACCATATTCCAAACATGAATGTGGTATCTCATGGAATAAACCAAGACAAAACCAACTAGGGCTTTCAGATGCCAAACCACCTCAACCCTCAACCATAGTGATTCAACCTACGGTCCAGAAATCACTAACATCAACCAGATCGATCTCTACCCAAGTTGTCCAAGGATCCAAGAGCTAGTAACTCAACCCACAACCTTCCAGGGCTCCAGACCATTTATTCCAATCGGGGCTTGAGGGACTAGTAACTCAACCCACCAAGGGCTCCATAGTGTTTGTCCTAACCTACGGCTACAGGAACTATTAACTCAACCCATGTTGTTTCAGGGCTTCTTGAGTATTTGTTCCCACCCACAACCATAAGGAACATGAGCATCAATTAGAAATCAAGTGGAAAAACCCACAAGGAAATGGCAAGGAAATACTGAAACCACTACCAATATAGGAAAAGCTCCATGAAAATGTATTTTTGCTACTACAACACCCTCCAAAATTGTGGCCTACATCAAAATTTTGGAGCCTACTTTGATTGTGCATGTTGTCGCCACAAGCATAAAGAGTCATCCCATGTGTTTTCTCTAAGTATTCTTGTCCCATTTAGAAGAAAATCAAAGTGTCATATTTTAGAATGGCAAGCATCACACATAGCATATATGTAGTTTTGGTATGTTTTAAGGGGTAACCTTGGTGTTAATGAGGCATTCTTACCATGTAGACATGTATCGCTCTCATACAAAAAGTTTCAAGCACTGACGCATAAGTTTCATCACAAAGTGTACCTTCATTGTTGCACTTTGGGAAAGTTGTCGCAATGTCGTCACATTGAGGAAGTATGTTGTTCATGCTTTCTAAGTGATCAATGTTGTTTCGTTAACAATTGTAAGTGTGTGCTCATGCTTAAGTTTTTTCATTGTTCATTTTGGCCTCACTAATCCCACACTTAGCCAAATCCAAAAAAATTCTTATCTGAGAAACTTAGCCTCACCCTTAGCCCTCCTAGGCTACGCACTACGTAGTCTCAATCCCCAAGCTTCAACCTTGCCTCTTGGCACTACGCAATGTGCAATCCCTGCCTTCCAGAACTGTGCACTGAGTAGTCTAAGTGCTCAGCCTCAACCCTTGAGCTCCATAAATATGCATATTCAACCTCTAGTCATCTTCTTTTTCACACTACGCAGTGTCAAGCATCAATCCTTAGCCTTAACCCCTTGAACTGTGCAATCCCTTAGTCTTAGTCCCTCTAGAACTACGCAGTGGGAAACATCAAGCCTCAAGCCTTTAGACTGACCCCTTGAGCCCCTCAATTGTGCAGATGTTTAGCCCTAGCCTACCTAAACTGCACACTATGCAGTCTAAAGGCTCGGTCCTGGCCCCTAAACTTCTAACTTGCGCAATTCCTGAGCTTATTTCCCAGCCTATCACCCAATTCTAGATCAGTTACTGGTTTTCATGAAGCAAATAGGCTAGGGGTTTATCGGACGAATGTTGTCTTGTCATGAGTGAATTTTAGTTGCAAGTATCATATCATGTTAGGATATCATCATGATGAAGGAGATGAAAAAAGAGACCCTAATAGAAGATACCTATGAAGCTGTGAAAACAAGTTGATAAACCAAGGAAGACAATGAGGACCAAATTGCGATAGCAGCTAGATATCAAGAAGACTCTCTACCTTCAAGCCTTATGGAGGAGGAAAAATAAGATCATGTTCCATATTTCAAGAAGACTTAAAGAAAGAAGCAGAAAAGAATGACTTGACATTTCCATGTCATCATTGTTATGTCATGTCATGAGTCATCATTTGCCACATCATTTGTGGATTATGTAAATTCAATATCAGAGAAATATAATGTAAAGTGGAAGTCCAAGAGTCATCTATAGAATGTGAAAAGTCATGAAGGAGTCAAAAGGTCATAGAGAAGTCAAACAGTCATGAGGGTAGTCCAAGAGTCACAAGGGAGGTGAAAGGTCACCCCACTTGCTATATATACATCCTCATAGCTCATGCAAAGGACTTTTCACCTTGGCTCCTCCCACTAGGCATTAGAGACGAAAATAGTTCTTTTGGAGGAGGAAGTGATTGCTATAATGTTCCACTATTGGGGCTAGTAGTGTTCACTGCCTTGATGTATCTTGGAACTTTTTCTTAATTTCAAATCTCATTGAGCCAACACACTTTCATGCATATGTCATAAATATTGTAAGAGTATTCTTTGAATGTTTGCGATGTATGTTGTTCTCCTCTATACTAAGGAAATTTAACTATTTCGGTGGCTTTGGTACTTATTTTATTGAAGGTGTGTTGTATGTGTTTTAACAATCATTGCTTCTATGTGAACTATTTCACTAGTTTTCTAATGATTCATTCATATGTATATCCTCATGTGTCTTTACTAGATTAGCACTATTACTCTTCTTTTAAAGGCTCACTTTTCTCTCCCATTTCAATAGAAGAATCTTGATACATTATGCAGTTGAACGTTCCGCAAGGCATACTCGCTAATCAAGTACTTGTGTATTAATCTCTTGTGTTGAACATTGTAGCCAAGGCATATCTTTAAGAATATATGGAATCCGAGCTTTATTTTCAGAAGGTCTCCCACACCAAACGATGTGAATTCTATTGTAACTTTTCATCAGGGAAACTACCTTGCATATTGGATGTATCCAACACCGTCAACATTCTGGCACTAGAAGGAGGGAAGCCACCTTTTTATGGTTGAAACTCACCACATCCTAAAAAAAAGAATTTTGTACAAGGCATAAACATTCCCATTTCCACTCCCACTCATGCTCTTGAAAATGAATAAATTGTTCAATATAGCCCAAGACAATCCTTTGAGGTTACTTATGACCAACTCCGAACTATATGACCCATCACTCATCAGTTTGTAAGAGCTCTTGGTCTACTCCCTATCGCCGTGATTCTGCCTCATAAGCCTATAAAGAATGAAATAACTCCTAGTGGCATAATGGTTTCGTCAGTGGAATATTTGGTCATCACAACCCTCGAAGAGTTGGTTGAACCTATGGAGAATAGAGGGGAAGTTCCACCTATTGAAGAGGATCCAGATAGTGAAGGGAAGGCTTTCAATTTTAATATGAGGAGCACCCTGATTACAATGTAGATCTGAACGATGAGGGAGAAGCTTCTTCAGATTAAGAATAAGAGGAGGAAAAGTACGAAGACATGGATGATGCATATTTGCATTGGATGGCCCAAGGGCCACTCGATATTCCAAACAATCTTCACAAGATGCCCAAACATCTAGAAAAATTATTTTCAAAGTTCGATATGGACAAGAAGACCAAAGTTGAAGACCATATAGATGAGTTCTACATGCATCTATGGATGTTTGAGGTAAATTTCGATGATGTTTCTTGCAGGATATTGTCCTATACTTTAAAAGGTAGAGCATTTATATGGTATCACAATCTTCCAGCCAATTCAATCCAAAACTAGAGGGGTTTTAAGAAGCTTTTTCTTGAAAAAATTGTTGATGATAAGACTTTCACGATGTTATTCAAAAGAGCTTGAGAATTTGAAAGTGGGGGATAAAGAAAGAATCAAATATTTTAATAAAATATTTTAATCAAGGATTTATTTAGTTGTTGAACAAGTTCCCCACCGATATGCGACCTCACTGTGAAATCACTATGGATTACTACACATTCGCCTTGTCGACTAACATTTTTTTTTTTGGTAAAGAGAGTTGTGAAGGAAACATTGGCCTTAAACTTTGTAGAATCACTTGCTGTAGAAAAGGATTTGCGATCTATTGGAGTCATCATAGATGATGGTGATCCCAAAGACTCCAAATAAGTCGATAAGAAAAACCAGGCCTCTTCCAACAAAACAAAAGACAAAGACTCTTTTGACATGGAAAGCTTGAAAAAGTCTCTAAAGTTTCTCACGAACAAAGTTTCATAATTGAAGAGACAATCAAGCAAGGCATCTGCTACCAATAGCACATCTATCAGGTCATTGTTCTTTAAACAGAATAGAAATTCACAACTAGCCATGTCTAACACAGTGTTCAATATCAAAAGTTTGGGCATGGATAATTTCTACACCTTTCATCAAGAAAAACATTCAAAAAAGGCATGCATGTAGCTGAATCATAATATAAACACTATGATGGCAAATATCGTTGATACTTTATTAACAAAAGAACAACCTAAGTAGAATGAAGAAACAAGCAAACCTGCCACGATTGAATATGGTTCATATGTTGGGCATTCAACAAACATGTTCAGTATTATATACAACACTGGAAAATAGTATGTTGATAAACCAGCAGCCAATGAATCTCCTCCCAGGCATCCAAGTGACCTTTACAATCTAAGGAGAAAGGGACATGTTTCTGAGCAGGAAATTAAGAAGCAATTATTGCACAAAATTCTACCACCTTCAAATCCAACTCAAAATTCACAGAACAAGTCTGGAGGTGCTCTTGCTTCAAAGAACATTTCCAACATCAACAAGACCAAGTTTTTCATGCCTGTTGCAGTGGAAAAAGTTACGCCACTTGACTCATCAACACAACCCGTTGCAATGGAAAACATTTATTATAACATTGTTTACGACATGATGATAACTCACACTAACATTTCACTTTTCAAGCTCACAAAGATAACGGACCAGTGTGAAATGATTCTCCAGGCACTCTCATCACACATTCTGGCAGGTAAAGAGGTTTCTGCATTGCAGGTGATGTCTGGTAACTCTTACAATATCCTTGAATAGGTTGGAAATGCTATAAATTTAAGTTCTAACACCCTATGCCCGCCATTTTTGTTAACTTTTGAAAATTTTAATTATAATGTTCATAATTGTTTAGTTTATTCTAGTGCATCTGAGAATGTTATACCATTTTTGGATGGGATAAAATTGATGCAAGGATCATATAGCTGGATAGATCACTTGTCCAGGATATAGGTGAACTAAAAAAAATCTTATACATTTTTCATCTGATCATAGAGTTCATCAATGTATAAATATCATATTTGTCGACACTCTAGAGCCTATGGATTATTTCTAAGCAAAGATAGGTCCAACAAACTCTAAGGATACTTTATGACAGACTGGTCTCATTTATGGCCTCCATATAATGGCATAAAAAAATTAGATTCAAGTTGAAAGTGAGCCCTACATGAAGATTACTGTGACACAACTTAGAGAAAAAAATGAGTCAATGGGCTTTGCAGAAGTGATCTTCAATAAAAAAATTATTGAAGTAGATCACGAATATTATCTGGTTAGCCTTCACCGGTCCCACTAGATACACAGTTGGAACTCCTTCCTAGAAATCCAACTAGTTATGATGACATTTGTACAGTAGATGTAGGTATTTATAGTGTAGGTCATAGCTCTAGAATTTCTAATACTTGGGTTTTGTATTTTGATATTTCGAAAACGTAGGAGGGCTCTGGAGCTGGTTGCATTTTATTATACTTGCAATAGAGAAAACATGTGATCTCTTAACTCTTGGAATTTGAGTGCACCAACAACATCGCAGAATATGAAGCACTCATCATAGGTCTGAAGAAATCCATCGATCTCAAATTTGAAGTTCTCAAAGAAATAGGTGACTCTAAAATCGTCATATGACAAGTACAGAATACTATACATTGTGTGTCACCTAATCTCAAAAGTTATCAACAAGAGGTATGGGATTTGATTTTGCAATTCCAAGCTTTCAATATTGTTTCTATTCCTAGAATACGTAACTTTATTGTTGATACATTAGCAAATGTTGCTGCTAGTTTTTCACCGCTCAAGGATGGATTTTCTATTGTAGGCCATCCATTCATGATAATATCACTATTTTTTTCATTTTTAATGAAGACCAATAGATATTGTATTTTATGGTGAATGTTGATGTTTTTAAAGATGTATCCATCGATGAAGACGAGCATGATAAAGCATCACAGGATGTAGCTCAAGCAAGAAAAGAAAACCCGATTCCCAAGGGTATGGTGTCACTGGAAAAATTGTATGACTTAAAAAAAATTCTTTAAGGGACTGATGAATGAAAATACTCATAGCTCAATTCCATCGCACAAACATATCATTCTTGGTACAGTACAAGATCTGAATTTTTTCAATCTCGGTACTTTTTGCACACCTCAAGGGTGTAAAGCCTTTCATCCACCTTTTCAAGAAGTACTAATATGTTTTTGCATGGACTTGTGATGATCTCAAAACTTACGACATACGAATAATCCAAAATGTAATTCCAATAAAGTAAGGGGCCAAGCCTTTTCATCAGAAGTTGTGTAAAGTTCATCCAATGCTTGAGACCCTTATTTAGAAAGGGTTGAGGAATTATTGGATGTTGAAATCATTTTCAAAGTGAAACATTCGACGTGGGTCTTTAATTTGGTTCCAGTGAAGAAGAAGTCTAGGGAAATACACTTGTGCATATACTTTTGTAATCTTAATCGCACCTCGGACAAGGAAAAATATCTAGTAACGTTGATGAAATAGATTCTACAGAGAGTATCAAGGTCTGAAATGTTTCCCTTGCTGGATGGATTTTTAGGCTACAACCAGGTTCTGTTGTCAGAACCCAATAGACATCAAACGACATTTCAAACCAAGTAGGGTCCGTTTTCTTTTAAGAGAATGTCCATTGGACTTATCAATGTAGGTAAAACTTTCAAACACATTGCAGTTTGATTGGAAAAAGTGTAGTGTTCTATCTAGATGATGTAACATTGTTTTTGAAAAGAAGATCTAACCATTTATGCCATTTGAAGCAAATTTTCGAGTGATGTCGCAAATACGAGATATCACTTAATCCCAAGAAGATCATTTTCGCAATGTTCAAGGGAAAAGACCACATTATCGCAAAGAGTGGGATTAAGGTGGACCATGAAAAGGTCACAACTCTTACTCAGATAGCCTTCCCAGTGAACAAGAAAGTTATGCAGTCCTTCTTGGGTAAAATTATTTTCCTCTGAAAATTCATCTATGATGACACACAGATAGTGAAACCACTACAAGACATTATAAAGAAGGATGTGATATACAAGTGGGATAAAAGGGAAAAGGATGCATTCTCCCGTATAAAGCAAGTGATCGCAGAAGCACCAGCACTATATAGTCCAGAATTCAGCAAAAATGTCCCGCTCTATACTTTCGCTTCTGATGCTTCTCTTACTGTCATTCTTACATAGAAATATTATCAGAATAACGAGTGGCCCATATCATTCATGATTTCTGGCATGCAAGGACCTAAAATCAATTATCCTACCATTTATAAACAAGCGTACGCAGTCTACAAGGTGGTAAAACACTTTTGGCCTTATCTTCTGAAAAATATTGTATTATCTTTATGTCACACCTAGTTGTTAGATCATTGTTGGTTCGGCAATACTTGGGTGAAAGAAGAGTGAATTGGATGAATGGCTTACAGGAGTATGATATTGAGTTGAAACCAATTCATGCTATAAAGGGCCATGGCTTGTGCCAGCTATTAGTAGAATTAGAAAATGCACCAGAAGATGACTCTTCTGGATGGGAGCAAGAGATTGAAATGTACATATCAAAAAAGCTACCCCCACTGACACACCAACATCTTATTATGCATACAGCGATAGTATCTTGAGCATGGTACCCTTCCTTCTTACTTATCAATGAGACAGAGGAGGGAAACTAGATTGAAAGCTCTATCTTACTAGTTGGTACACGAAGTGATTTTGAGAAAGCACCATAATGGTGTCATGCTCAAATGCTTGGGAGCACCAAATTCAGAAAAGGCACTACATGAACTCCATGATAGACCAACTGGAGGAAATTTCACGGGTGACAATACAACGCATAAAGTTAAGCGGGTTGGTTTCTATTGGCCCACACTTTTCAAACATGCTCACACTTATTCCTGCAAATGTTTAGTTTGTTAGAAATGCGCTAACCAAGAAAATAAGTCAACTACCCCATTGCATCCCATCATTGTAGAAGAACCATTTCAACATTGGAGCTTAGATGTTATCGGTGAGATATTTGAACAGTCATCAAAGCAGCAACACTATATTATCACTGCTACATATTACTTCAAATGGTGGATATAAGCGGTTCCTCTCAAGCAAGTGAATGATCAGGAAGTCATAAACTTCCTCAAGTAGAATATTATTACAAGGTTCAGCGTTCCAAATTCACTTGTTTTTTACAATGCAACGTATTTTTCATTGCTAAAAATTTATGACTTTGCATTGGAAAATGGCATCATATTGAAACATTCAACTAACTACTAACCCTCAAGGATACAGTCATGCTGAGTCAACCAATAAAAACCTTATCCGCATCATTAAAAATACCATCTTCTCTGAACAAACGAACTGGCACACTACTTTGGAGAACTCCCTATGGGCTAATCATGTCATGCCTAAACCTTATCTAAATACTTCTTACTTACTGGTGTATCGAAAAGAAGACATCCTACCTCCAAACATCTACCTGCATTCCCTTCAAATTTCACAAGAATCCCAGAGTAAGCTTTACCTCTTGGTTCAGAGTAGGATAGACACTCTTCTTAAGTTTCAAGAAGCAAGCAAGAAAGAAAAATAAAAATTTTATCTTCACCAGAGTCATATCAAGAGATGGTTTGACAAGAAGTATGCGGGGGAAAAGGAATTCAATGTGGGTGACCTGGTGTTGAAGTGGAATAAAGCCCATGAAGAGAATAGAAACACACTAAGTTCCAATCCCTGTGGATCAAACCATTTGTTCTTCTTGATAAGATTGGCCATCACACTTATCATCTCCAATATTTGGATGGGAAGACTGACTCTCTTCCTGTAAATGACCAATATGTGAAACAATATTTTTAGTGAGATTTTGGGGTGGTGCCCTGTCATATGTACATAATATGTAGTTTGTGTTTGTTTATCATGTTTAGTATTTTTGTTCTGTTTTCTTTCGTTCATGTGAATAAGCATTGTGTGTAAGTGTGTTTTATGGTTCCAGTGTACGTGGCGGAATTGAAAATAGTCTTGCAACACTCCAACATTTGGCTAACCTTCAGTCCTTCTTCTTCAGCCTGGTCATACCTGTCGGTTGATGATGTTCCTATGAGAAATATGATCCTTGCATAAGGAAATATTTATTTTGAACCATGATGTTCATCTCTATTCTAGAAACCTCATGCCTACACTCGGTTCTTTATGTTTTAGTGTTTTTCCACAGTAATCCGATCAAGTACAAAAGGATAAGGGGAAAATATAGACGAGAAAACCAATATCATAGGTTTTATGTATGCTTCTCTGAAGGAAAAATATCTTTTTCTCTCAATAAGTCGAAATCCCTCTTCCACTCCATGAAATGAATAAGTGTCGATGCATAGTCCTATATAAAATAAATAAATAAAGGGTGAAAGAAGAGAAAGTATTCCTGCGCAAGTAGGTGAAGCAAGAAAATCTGTTGGGGTATTATACAAGCTCACTAGTAGTGGAGCAATGTTCATTTTCCTAAAGTGATTATGTCGGGTTACTGTCTAGGTCTGCTGGCAGTGGAGCAACACCAGAGATGAAAAACTACACTATAAATATCTTAAGATCGTAAATACATTACCCTTTTCCTAAATCGAAACATTGTGATATGGTTGGTTTTATGATTGTGTTCAACCAATAAAATAATGAGGGGACTATTTTTATACACGAGGTAAGTGGGGAAATTAGAGTAATCTGAAAGATGAATCAATACTCCCTGACGAACTAAACCCTGGATAAAATATTTGACCAAGACATATAATTTGGAATTCAACCAGTGTGTCACCAAGTGTTATCGTTGCTACAACACCCTCCAAAATTTTTTCCTACATCTAAATTTTGGAGCCTACTTTGACTGTGCATGCTATATTCATAAGTGTAAAGAGTCATCACTTTTGTTTTCTCTAAGTATTATTGTCTCATTTAGAAGAAAATAAAAGTGTCATCTTTTAGCATGACAAGCGTCACACATCACAGATATGTAGTTTTGGTTTGTTTAAAGGGGAAACCTTGGTGCTAATGAGTCATTCTTACCATGTATACATGTATCACACTCATACCTAAAGTTTCAAGCAGTGTCACACAAGTATCGTCATTGTCGTCACAAAGTGTACCTTTAGTGTCGCACTTGGGGAAAGTTGTCACAATGTCATCACATTGAGGAAGTATGTTGTTAATGTGTTATGAGTAATCAATGTTATGTCATCAACTGTTCTAAGTGTGTGATCATGCTTAATTTTTGTCATTTTTCAATTTTGCCTCATTGATCCCACACTTAACCAAATTCAAAGAAGTTCTTGCTCGAGCAACTTGGCCTCAGTCAGCTTCCTGAACTGTGTACTTCACAGTCTCAGTTATCAAGCTTCAACCTTGTTGAAATGCATAGTCCTTGTTTTCCAGAACTACGCATTGCGTAGTCTTAGTGCCTAACCTAAACCCTTGAACTCCAAAACTATGTAGCTCTTATCTCCAGTCATCCTCTTCCGCACATTGTGCAATATCAAGCATCAATCCTTAGCCTTCACCCCTTGAACTGTGTAAATGTGCAATCCCTTGGCCTTTTTCCCTCCAAAGTTTCACAGTGAGAAACCTCAAGCCTCAAACCTTCAACCTAACCCCTTGAGTCCCTCAACTATGCAGATGTCGAGCCCTGGTATGCTTTAACTGCACACTCTGCAGTCTTAAGGCTTAGTCCCTGCCCCTGACCTCCTGACCTACACAAATATGCAATACCTAAGCCTATTTCCTAGCCTATCACTTGGTTCCATCTTAGTCAGTGTTTGTCATGAAGTAAGTAGGCTAAGTATTTATCGAACAAATGGTGTCTTGTAATGAGCGGATTTCATCAACAGGTATCATATCATGTTATGACAAGATGATGATGAAGGAGGATGAAGAAGGAGACCCTGATAGAAGACACCTTTGAAGCTTCAAAAACAAGTTGATCAATCAAGAAAGACAAGGGACACTAGATTGCGATAGTAACTGGAGATCAAAAAGACTCCCCACCTTCAAGCCTTATGGAGGAGGAACAAGAAGAGCAAGTTCCATATTTTAGGAAGACACAAAGAAATCAGCAACAAAGAATGGCTTGACATTCCCATGTCATCATGCAGTCCATGTCATTAGTGTCATGTCATGTCATGAGTCATCATTTTCCACATGATTTGTGGATTATGAAAATTCAATATCAGAGAAATGTAATGTAAAGTGGAAGTCCAAGGGTCATCTATAGAGTGTGAAAATACATGAAGGATTCAAAAGGTCATAGAGAAGTCAAACAGCCATGAGGGTAGTCTAAGAGTCACAAGGGAGGTGAAAGGTCACCCCATTTGTTATATATACACCCTCATAGCTCATGCAAAGAACTTTTCACCTTGGCTCCTCCTACCAGGAACTAGAAAGGAAAATAGTTCTTTTGGAGGAGCAAGTGGTTACTCTAACGCTCCACTATTGGGGCTAGTGGTGTTCATTGTCTTGATCCTTGGAACTTTTGCTTAATTTTGAAGCTCGTTGTAGAACCAGAAATTAGACAATTAAATCAAATAATTTATTCTAAAACCCATAACTGTGCAATTAGAAATTTAAATACTATAAAGCCCTAATTTGAAATGTTACTCAGAGAATAACTAGAATTTTAAAGAAGAAGTTAAAATTTCAAGAGAATACTTGGTAATTACCAACTACATGTGTTTTTATTCCTGCTACCGCAATTACCAAACTAACATTTACCTCCTAGCCTATCTGGGGTCTACCTGTATGGTCCCCAAATCCAGAAGTCGGTTCTTCTGATCCCTGTACCCAATGTTCCAAGAATAATCAGGCTCAATGTCTTCTTTTATGGCTCTATTGTAAGTTTTTGTCTTCTCACTGTCTCCGTGATCCCCGTCTCTGTGTATTACCCTTCTCCTTATACCTTCCATACCACCATCTCCATATTTCCCCGGGCATGTTGTCTCCTTTACCTTCAAGCACATGGAGGAGTATCTTGGTCATTCGTCTCTCATGGTTCTCCATAGGCGGTCTCATTATATTGATTATACACAAACCTTCATAATATATCTTGAGATTCTAATTCATACTTATCATGTTTTGATTTAATTCTTATTCATAGTTTTATCTAATTGTATTCTTTAATTTAAAAATGTTTTAATTTATTTAATATATGTATTTATATTTATACTTAATTAAAATGTTTAATTGAATTTAATTTATTTTTTATTTTAATAATTTAATACTTATAACTTTAATTATTTTATATTTATTAGTTTTAATTTATTTTTTTTTGTGTGTAATAATATTATATATATATATAAGATTCGTACACATATCAAGGTTCTATTTGATATATTTTTAATATTCTGGTGAGTTAGGAATTTATTTCAATAATCGATTCATCAACCTATACTTAGACATTTTTCCATATTAGCCAATATATATACTAGTGCAATACATGTGGTTCATACCTATGTAGCTATCATATGCATGCCTTGTATGCTTACTAATATTCCAATGTTCCCTGTAATTTGATGGATCATTACACTCGTTGAGCCAGCAAAATTTCATGTGTAGGTTATTCCAAAAGGCTACTCACTTGCTAATTTGAAAGTACCTATGCATTATTGTCTTATGTTGAACATTGTAGTCAAGGCATATCTTTAAGAATATATGGCAATCGGGCCTTATTTCTAGAAGGTTCATCGGGGAGACCCCCTTGCATGTTGGCAGTATCCAGCATTGTCAACATAGTGATAGCTCATAACCAGAGAATCACATGCATATACCATCCATCAAGAAATTAGCAAGGAAATCACACGTGCAACCTATTACCTGCAAAGTTATCTATCTGTAGTTATTGATCCAACTAGTCCCTTGTGCTTTCATGCTTTCCCTTGCCTTCTTTCTCCAAATCCAAGTGAATACTAGAGTGCTCCAATCATACTACAAGAATGCTCCAAGATTTCTCTAAGTGTGCAAGAGTATGAGATAAAGAGAGAATGAAAGGAGAGCTCAACTCAAAAATCTCAAAAAGGTTCAACCAACAAAAAGTTGTGAATTGTCTCTCTGAAGCCTTTTTAACTTTGAGGCCTTTATTTTTTTCATTTTCCTTCATTTTTCCTCTAATTTCCTTAGCATGCAAATCAGTGTCTCTTCACCTTCCTTTTCTACTATTTTCCTTTATTTCTCATAATTAAATGCCAATTAATGCCTCTTTTCCTTTTCCAATTTCCATAGCCATAAATAAACCAAAAGTGATGCTAGCTATAGTAATTTCCCAACATTCATCTTGGAATATGTGTCTTGTGACCTTGGTCTTATTTTATTTACATGGAAAATCAACCAGCAGTTGTTATAGGTTGCAAGAGTGATAATAACCATAAAAATCACAATTATACCTAATGGATAATCTCCTTGGTTACTCATACTACTGCAAGCTCTGTTGATTATATCTATACACTTTGCTCATGTAGTTGGTTGCAACATGTCCAAACATATGGCCATTGTAACACTCTACCTCATCCATCAAAGGACAGAATGGGGCTTTGATTCCTTTGAAATTTGACAAATCTGCCACAATCTCTAACCCTAGTAGCGAATGGTTTTCCAAATGTAGGTTCTCCTTGAGGTTTTCTTCTCTGTTGCTACTAGATCTAGTGCTTGTTTCCTCCTTTGTTACTCTTTTTTTTGCTATTGTTTGCTAAAAGTATTTTTTATTCTACCTTATTGTTTTTGTCTACATGTGAGCTGGACTCTCCCATTTGAAAACCAATACTAGATCTATCCAATAGAGATCTTTGGTTTTCAAGCAAACTGTCCAAAGCTACAGTGTTCTTCGCTTTCATCAACTGCTTATCTTTTTCTTCCATTTTCTTCCTCAATGTGACAAATTCACTTTCAAGTTGAATAAATCATCCCTTTTGCTCTTTTTGTTGGCTACTCACAATCTCTTCCAATCTTTTTGATTATGCCAACTAGGTCCTCAAATTGACAATCTCCTCCTTGAGCTCCTTTTTTTCATCACAAATCTATAATATCTTTTCCTAATATTTGCATGCAATTGTTAGCTTACTAAATTCAGCAACAAAAAAAATCAATAATGACCATCTCAAATTCATACTCAGCTCTAAGAAGCTCAACATTTTCCTCGTCTTCACTAAGAAAATCAGAAATACTAGAATTGGAACCATCGAAAGTATAACTCAAAGTCAACTCATTAGTATATATACCTTTAGATTTTCTACATGGAAGCTCACTAGGTTTTGTTGAAGCATTATTTTATGATATGTCCGCTACACCATTCGAACTAAGGGGACTAATATTCTCTAGATTTTTCTTCTTTTTCTTCTTCTTACTCTTCTTTTCAACTTCTCCATTGTTGTTGTTATTTCCTCCAAATAATACTTATATTATTTCCCAAAAAACCTTGGCAATTTTAAGATCTCCAATTTTCTCCAAGTCTGCATTATGGATATTATTAAAAATGATTCATCTCGCTTGAGCATTTTGTTGCATTACTTTAGGTGAAAGTGTATCCTCACCACATCCTTCACAAACCAATCTACAAATGCTAAATATACAAGGAAATAATTAAGCTTTCATTCTTTCAATCCAGACCTTGAAATTTGCAGGAGTAAGGACATACACTCATAGAGGATTCATTCTGAATTTAATTTTTTTTGGAAAAATATTCACCAAATATGCCTGGATCTACTTTCCTATGACTAAGCTGCAACCAAGAGCCCAACTCTGATACCACTTGTTAGAAGCCTTGAGCAGTACTGAGAGGGGAGGTGAATCAGTAGTGTGACTTGTCATCAACTTATACCAAATTTTATTGTTCTTTTCACAATTATTGGTTCATCATTTATTAGCCCACAGCACATTAAGCATTAACATATCATACCATGTGAATCATATGAGTATAAATCAAACAACCATAAGAACAACAATATGTAAGGTGGAAACCACAAGGGAAAAAACCATTATTGACAAATAGTCTTCATCATTGTCTCTTCTATTATGTAAAATAGTTTTACATCTTATTCACTAGCCACTACCAGCGTGCAAGCCCCCACTTGTTAATCATGTGAGCTGCTACTCACTTCAGACAACAACCTATATGAAATTTGCATACCACCATCCATAGGAAGACACCACTCCCTTGACTTTGTAGGGTGCCACTTGTTGGAAGCCACCACTCCCAATAAGCCTTTCCCAACCACCACTCGACTATCCAACCTCCACTCCCAAGTTCCCAAACCAATACATGAAGGATGCCACTACACCTTGAATATGAAAGCCACCACTTGCTCACTAAAATCCCCAATCTTCAGCACATATCATGGACCTCATTTCATATATTTTCAAATTATGGTCCAAATCCTCAAAACAACAAAACAGTGAGCCTTGTTTCATCTAATTTTACACTGGACTCAAGACATATAATAAGAACATCAACTAAATATTGTCTCTCCAACACAATCTCTCTGCCATAACCAATGTGATCACAAACAATCAGCAACATACATAAAACTCATGCAATCACCACACCCAAGTTCCCAGGCCACTACCTGAACGATGCCACTACACCTTGAATATGCAAGCCACCACTTGCTCACTAAAAGCCCCAACCATTAGCACATCTCATGGACCTCATTTCATCTATTTTTAAATTATGGCCCAAATCCTTAAAACAAAAAAACAATGAGCCACATTATATCTAGTTTTACACTGGAATCACAACATACAATAAGCACACGAACTGAAGACTGTCTCTCCAACACAATCTCTTTGCCATAACCAATATGATCACAAACAATCAACAACATACATAAAACTCCTACAGCATAACAACAAATCTCATCCATGCATCATATCTCCTGCATACACACTCTCAATACATTAGTAGCATGTCAACACACCAAAATCCAACTCTCAACAATGTTTTGCATCAACACACAAGATATGGCTCTCACACACATAGCCATGTTAGCAAATCAAACCCTCACTGCAAAATACAAACAATATATAACAACATTATAGGATTTGCAAAACAATGCAACACTATAAGGAAAATACCTTCTAGCAAAAGTTATAACAGAGGTTTTTAGTGTTATAAAATCGGAAAAAAATTGTCAAAAAAAATATGCTAAAACATATGTTTGTGGGAATAGATGTTTTAGAGAATCTTATAACAGAACTTCATCACAACTAGAAAAATATGGGCAGTCAGAGGTTTTAGCCAATGTTTTTTTTCGATGCGCTTTATGGAACAAGCAGCTCCAGTCTTTAAAAATGAGTAGTTTACCTTTTTACCTTTCAATGCCTCCTCTCAAATACCATCATCGAAGGAACTTGAAGGCCCTATGTTTATTAGAAAAAAAACAATACCTACAAGATCTTCCCAAATTTGTAAGGGAAATCCTGCATGCAATCTCATGCACTTTTCACACTCTATGATTATCCTATTCATCCTTCTTGACATGCCATTTTCCTATGGTGTTATTGAAACTGTCTTCTCTATGTGAATTCCATGCTCTGAATAGTAGTTATCAAACTCTTTGTTGCAGTATTCACCTCCATCATCTGATTTGAGACACTTCAACTTCTTTCCTATCTCATTATCAACCAAATATTTCCATTTCTTGAAGTATTAAATACATCATGTTTATTTCGAATACAATAAATCTAGTTTTCCCTAGTTGCATCATCAATAAAAGTAACATAATAGTAAGAGACACCGAGAGATGATACCTAAGTAGGTACCCATACATATATATGCACAAGATCTAATTTTTTTCTCTTCTTTTTCTTCCCAACTCTGATAAATCTCACTCTCTTCTGCTTTCCATAAACACAATTTTCATATAAGTCTAAATCAACATGCTTCAAACCTAGCAACAAATTTCTTGAGTGAAGAATCTACATCCCCTTCTCACTCATGTGCCTAAGCTTATGATGCCAAAATTTTGTATTTTCTCCTATGGAGGTTAAAGCATTAACATAACTATAAATACTATTGCATAAATACAACGTACCAAACATGCATTTGCCACCCTGGACCCTTGGCCCCCCACACCCCCTAGGGATTGGGATTTAAACGCAGCTAAAGCAAGAACTCTGAATTAGGAGGATAATCAGGCTCCACATCCAACACTCATAAATTGTGCACGTGTCGTCATAACTAAGTCTAATGCCTTGTTGCAACAAGTCTTCTGCTGGCGTAGTTCCATACTTTGTTTCCTGCATGTTTTAAACCCCATTATAAATAATAGATTTAATATAAAGGATTTTTTTGTTTTATTAATTATAAACTCAGAAAAATAAAACAACATAGATACTTACAAATTCCACAATTAATTTTTTATATTTCAACATATACTCACAACCCTTATTCAACCCAATGTCAGTCAATTCTTCTAATGACTCTTCTTTGTATGTTAGCACCTATTTGAAAACACTCAAGGATGGTTGTTGTAAAACAACTTAAAATATACAAAAATGAAACCTTGATTTGCTATAAGAAAATATTAGCAATTACTCACAAACTTTGAAATCAACAATTTTATTCTGTGTCATCATGTTTTATGTTATGAATGAGTTCCATTTTGTTTTCCTTTCTGCAAGAAAATACTTGAAAACTAATATATAATGCTAAATATTTTTTATATTACAAATTCAATCATGATTACATACATTTGAAGCACGTCGTTGTTGAGATGGCTCCTCTTGTGATGCAATTGTGTCCATTTCTTTGACCATCTCCTTATACACTTTTTTAGACATTCCTACTGGTATGTTTCGCATATTAGCACATTGATCATTTGGGATTTTCATAATCTTCCTAAAAAAATAATAAACTATTTTTATAATGATATATGAAAACTAAATATAACAAAATTGATATTAATAAATTAATAGTTCGTAGTAATATATACATATAATTCTAGAAAATAATTTTATACAATTAGGAATATTACCTTTTAAATGATTTTTTTTTATTGTATGTTTTTGCTATTGCAAATATGACATATCTCATTGACCATTGCTCTGGAAACACTCTTTGTAGTTAATTATAATTTGGTTCTTAGAAACATTGCATTGATTTTTATGTTGTAAGTGGAGGTACGTCTATACGTTCGTTCCACTAGATCCCTCATAGTTTTGTGAAAAAAAATCCCCTTTCATTAACCTCCAGCACCACTCGAGATGAGCTAAGGACCAATTCATTGTCATTTACATGTTCCATAATTTTTATTTTCTTATAACGTCATTGATCTTTTCCTTGGTTGTTGCCCCTTGTAGAACATTAAACATATATGAATTAACAGATTGTTTGAAACATGTTATATTATATTCTTAAGTAAATTATTAATGAAAATTCAAAAAACAAATCCATATTGAATAGTATTTTTTCATTCACCTGATTCCTCATTCTGCAATTTTTCTATCAGACTTTTATGCTCTTTTTCACATAGATTAGAAATAATCTTATCAACCTTGTTCATTTTGTGGCTCTGCATGACACACAACAACTAATACATATAAGTTACACATACATATAGTTCAAACATATTAATTTTGTAAAGAATTCAAAGAACTTGCCTTCTTTTATTTTTTTGATGTGTTGTCATTATGTCGATCAGTATTTTTGTTACTTGATACCTTCTAAGACGTTTTTTTATCAATATACAACATGCACCATTCAATACATAAGCCATTAGGTATATTTTACAAATAAATCAAATAATTTTCAACCAAAACAACTCTGATAATCGGTGTGTTTATCTGAATAAACACATCGGTGCATTTATCTGAATAAACACACCATTGCGTTTAAAAGATTAAATGCATTGGGCATTTAATTGTTCAACACCGCCATGGAAAATTATTTTTTTTAAATAATTTTAAATTAGGACGGTGTGATTTGTAAGGGTAAATGCACAACACTGATTTAACGGTGCTATTAGGAATAGGCCTGTCAAGGCGTTATATCACACGAGGAGAAACAATGAACAGACTGGACATAATCGAAAGTGTTATAATTTACCGGTGTGTTGTATTACTTAGGTAGCACCAGTGCATTATGTTACAAATGCGCACCATGAAACATATAGTTGTTTAAAAATGGAGAGGATTGACAAAGTTTGGATCTAATTCAATAAGCGGTTCCCCTACTTTATATGTCAAATGTTCTATATATACTAAGTACAGAAACCCATTAACTATAAAATTACTAAATTGAAAAACCCTAATTGTGAAGTGGTAGAGAAAGTTAAACCCTAATGTGAAATTTTGCAAGAAGAAGCAAGGGTTTAAGATAAGTATTGAATTTTTTTTTTCTAAATTTTAATTAAATTTAAATAGGAAAAGAGATCGTAAAAATGTTTACTAGTAAAATCTATAGTAATTTTTTTTATTATACCGGATTTTTAATTTATTTTTTTTTTTAATTGTGTATAATTTAACAGAAATTATAAAATATTTTAACAAGAAAATTTAAGACTCTTGCTATCTAGGGTTTTGAGTGAATCACCATAAATTTCAACTTCTGATCTTTCGACGGATCCAAAATATTTTGCAGCTTTGATCTAACCTTCTCTTGCAAATGATCTCTCTTTTAATTAAACCCTAACAGAAATTGTAAAAAAAGAATATTCATAAAATAAACAATACAATTTAAAACTTACTATGCAAGTTTTTGAGTGAATTGCCATATCTTTGAGCTTCTGATCTTCTGAAAAGTTATGCTACTCCAAAGTATTAGGTTGTTGTTACACAGTGTTCCTGGTATATCTCTCTTGCAAATGACTCCCTTGAAATTTTGGGTAAACTAATAAAATGGTGAATAACTTTTTACTATTTAAAAGACTTTATGAAATTAGATTTCAAAAAATCAATTTCCACTTGTTTTTTAATTAAAAAAAAAATAAATTAAATAAATAAATAAAGCTTTTTATATCCAATTTCTCCCTACATCAGTGCATTTAATAATCAAGTGCATCAGTGCATTTATATAAAAAGTGCACCGACATTTCTAGGGCACCATATTTTTCAATACACCCACAAGATTCAATTCTTTTTCATTTTTGAAATCCCGAAATGGTGTGATTATTTTTTTGCCGCAATGGTGCAGTCTATAAAAAGAGCACCAGGAAGGTTGAATTCATTTTTATTTTCTAAATTCAGGAAATAGTTGTGTACGGGTGTTGTTTTTTATTTAAATGTATCAGTGCGTTGTTATGTAAAAGAACATTGATATGATAACTTATTTTTTATTTATTTGGAATTTCGGAAACTGGTGTGGTATTTAAATGCCCTAGTGCTCTTATTATTTAAACAGATCGGTGCGGTTTATTTTGATTAGCACGCCAGTGGGGTTTAAAAGCTATCTAAAATTTTATTTTCACATAAAATGGCATATAATATCAAATTATTCTTTAGGATGCATCCACATGAATTACGGTGGTTCATATTATATATTTTCCACTTAAAGTCATCTTGTTCTTGAAAAATGGTTTAAAAACTATATTGAAATTCAGATTGTGGTTATATGGTTCTCGAGATTAATTTTAGATATTCACAAAAAAATTTATTTCTGATTTTTCTCAAATACAAGGACAAAATGTCAATAATATCAAATGGCCAATTTTTCAAATTCCATCTCATTCCATATTGTTGATCAAAGTCCTTCGCAAAGTTCTCACTTCCATCTCAAGTTAGTTCAGATTTTATTTATTTTTTGATTATCTAATTGAATTTATATTTTTTAATCCATGTCAATTTGAATAAAAAAGTATGCAAATTATTTGCATGATCTAGATTTAGAATCAAGTTCAGATGCAGAAAATATTACTCCATATTATTTTCAAAAACGTCAGATGTTCTTATAAGGAGTAGCATATTGCAAGTAGTTGGTAGATAAAAATGGATAGCCTCTTCACCCTGTGAATTGGAACATGGCATCTTCTAGCCGCAATACTGGATCAATGATGTTAATAATTTTTTGGTATACTAAAATTTCAACAAACCAATTTCATTTACGTGCTTACTAATATCATTGATATTGTACTAATGACATTGAATATCTTTTGAAACTAGGATTCTAGTGATGATGAGCTACCCACCTACCATCTTTCAGTGCACCCCACTACAATGTCAAATCGAGTGAAGGTTACATTAAGAGCAAGACTCTGAGAAGAAGCATATAAAGAATGGTTGAATAAACCACCCATTCAATTCCTATTATGTCTAGATTTACCAATTAGGAATGACTACAACAATAGTACTTCTTCATCACAAGTTGGCAATGGAGGAAATCAAATGGAGGTCGGTATGGAGGATTACTTATGGGATACGACTATTGTTGGTGTAGAAATAGAAACAGGGTCGAGACCCCGAGTTGGTGCATAGTGTCCAAAAACGCTCCGTTTTAGTCTAGCACAATGCCAGCATTTTCACCTTACCCAGAATGAGTAAGGAATCTCACCCGAGGCATGTCGCGACCTTAGTTAGATGAGGATTGAAATCTAGTATCAGGGAGAATCACGAGTAGAGAATATTGGATCATTCTACAAGGAAGTCGGATCGCAACAGACCATATATGTTGTAACAGAAAGACTACTTAAACATGTGCATACATAAAAAAAAATTAAAGGACCATAATAACATACAACTAACACACTATGACCCCAATAGCAGTCTTCATCATTAATCTTAGAAGTGAGTACATTACATCAGGCATAAGGCCTCCTCCCCAACATATAGTACTCTAACAAGACAAAATATAGCTTATGGAATGATAGCTACAGAGTAATTCTTATAGCTCTACAACACAAGAGTAATAACATCAACAAGAACAATAACCCTTTTTCGATTCTCCTTTCTACCTTTTGTCTTCTTCTGCCTTCTCTCTAAGCACCAATTTGAACTTCCAGTTCCTTCCCAGGCTCTTTGCCTTCACCTTTGCTCGGTTGTCTCCATTCCTCAGCTATCCTTACTCTTTTCCCGCCTGGTTTTATCTACTCCTTCCTGTCGTCCCTCCACAACTACCAGTCTTCAGCAAGTTCCTTCATTTTTCCTAGCTATTATTTCCGTATCTCTCTAATTACCATTTTTTCCACTTGTCACTAGCCTTTTGACTTCTCTCCAAAACATCTTAATTCCTCCGATAATCAAGGCCACAACAAGCCCTGACCATAGTTCATTGACTCATACCTGAGTCAATCTTTCTTCAACATCGTCATTGTTGTGGATGCTTCTGTTGTTGGTGCTTCCTCTTGGCTAGTCTCTTTAAATGAAGGCCCCAATTCAGGGAAATACATGATGGTCGCCTTGTGGAATTGAGTTGTAATTATTGAGTGCTTCCTGCCATACTTCTGTTATCACATCTTCCTATCCGAGGATGTTATGCAACCATCTCACAAAATAGAAGAAAAGATATATCAATGACTTCAAAATCAGCTTCTTCAAGGGGGAAATCTCCTTTACATTAAAAAAATGAACAATTCTTAGATAATACAAATGACAAGCCTCATTTCTATATATAGGAGTCTAAGGGGTCACAATATAATCAGAGTCAACATAACAATAATATTGTAAGGGCACCACAATAACAATAGTTGGCTTCTATGGGGCATACTAATAACAATATGGGGACAACATGGGCACCACAATAACAATAAGGGGCTACACTAACAATAATAAAAAGGGAATACACTAGTATTATAGGGACCTAACATACCCCTCTCCTTTAGAAAAGTGTTGTCATCAACGCTTGAGTAGCTCTCAATGCTTCCATATAAAATTCTCATGCTCCCATGTGGAATCTTCAGTAGGTAAGTTCTTCCACTTGATGAGATACTCTAAAATTGATTGATTTCATAGTTGTCGAGTTCTTGTTTTTGTGAATGCTTCAGGTTCCAATTTGACTTTTCCTTCCTTGTCAAGTTTTGGTAATATTATTGAACTAGGAGATTGCCACCTATAACCTTCTTTAAGCATGAAACATGGAAAACTGGGTGCACTCGAGAAGCTACAAGAACCTCCAATTTGTATGTCATAGTACCAATCTTTTGCAACACCTTGTACGAACCATAATACTTTGGTGATAATGTTATCCTTCTTAGCTTGCTTGAGGAACATGTGTTTCTATCGTTGTAGTCATAGAAATACCCAGTCACCTACATCAAAACTTCTTTCTCTGCGATGTTGATATGCCTGTTATTTCATTCTATTTTGCGCCAAATTCAGGTCATCCTTTAAGAGTTGGAGAAATTGTTGTTGATGCTTCATGTGATCTTCCACTGCTTGAACCTTAGAATTTTCTCTTAAATATGATGTGATGGACAGTGGATGATATCCATAAAGTGGCATAAATGGGGTCATTTTTTTGCACTATGGAAAGAAGTGTTATACCAGCATTTAGCCAGAGGCAACCATTTGACCCATTGTGAATGTTTATCATATACAAAGAAACAAAGATATCCTTCCAAACATTTGTTCACTATCTCAGTTTTTCTATCTGATTGAAGATGATAAGATGAGCTATGAACTAACTGAGTATGCAGACAAGAAAATAATTTTGTCTAAAAATTTCCAGTGAAAATGGGATCTTTGTTGCTTACAATAATCTTTAGGTTTCCATGTAGCTTTTGAATTATTTCCATAAATGCAGTAGCAACTATATTGGCTTTAAAGGGATGATATAATGCATAAAGTGTGGATACTTGGTAAGTCTATCAACTATCACCATGATGACACTCTTTCCTTCGGAATTGGGTAAACCTATGATAAAATCCATTGAAGCCTCCTCCCAATGTTGTCTTGGAATGGATAAAGGTTGTAATAGACCTGGTGTCTTAATTGTTTCAACTTTATTTTCTTGGCAAACCAAACATTCCATCACAAACTTTTGAATATTTGATTTAAGGCCATCCCAAAAAAATTCCTTCTTAACCCTGTGATAAGTTTTTAAAAATCCCGAGTGCCCTCCTAAGGGATAAGTGTGCAATTCCATAAGAATCTTTTGTTTTAGCTGGGAATTCTCATAGAGGTATAAGCGATCTTTGTACCATAACGAATCATTTTTCCAGCTAAATGTATCCGACGTGCTGGAATCTTGTTGTAACTTTCGAATAAGTGCCCACACTTCTTTGTCATTCTTGCATTCCTCCCTTGCTTCATTTATCCAATCTGGTTGGATAATAGAAATGGCGCACAACAATGCTTCCACATCCCCATCCTTTCTTGATAGTGCATCTGCCACCACATTTTGCTTCCCTTTTTTGTAGATGATTTCAAAGTCATAACCCAACATCTTTTTGACCCACTTTTGTTGCTCTTCAGAGGACAATCTTTGTTCTAAAAAGTATTTAAGGCTATCATGGTCTGTTTTTACCTTGAAGTGTCTTCCCATTAGGTAGGGTCGCCATTTCTTAAGTGCATGGAGTATTGCCAACATTTCCTTCTCATAAATAGCTTTGTGTAAAAACTTTCCCTTTGTTGGACAACTTTCAAAAGCAATGGGTCTTACATCTTGCATTAGAACAACACCAATTTCATTTCCTGAAGCATCACATTCCACAATAAAGGTTTTTGTGAAGTTCGGTGTAGCTAAGACTAGTGCTTGGCACATTGCCTCTTTAAGACGTTCAAAGGCCTTTGTTGCTTCCAGAGTCCATGAAAATGCATCTTTATTCAATAATGTTGTTATAGGTGTTGCTATTCTTCCATAATTCTTAAAAAACTTGCAATAATACCCTGTCAACCCGAGAAATCACCGCAGATGCTTTATGGATGTGGGGATTTTCCATTCATTAATGGCTTTAATTTTGCTAGGGTCTACCTTAACTCCTTCATGAGATACAATATGACCCAGATATTGCACCTCTTGGACTCCAAAGAAGCATTTGGATCTTTTTGCATATAATTGTTTCTCCTCCAATAGTTGTAGCCATTGGACTCCTAGTACAACATCAGCACCTCCCATTGGAATGGAAAGCATTGGGCTAGTGAATACATATTCTCCCATGGATAGCTTGACAATATGGCATTTTCTAGAGCAATTTATTGTTCCTCCATTTGAAATCATCACTTGACACTCTGGTGCTGGATATAGGAAGCAATTCAATTATTTTTCTACCTTACAATGAATAAAATTATGGGTACTTCCTGAATCAATCAAAACTATTACCTTTTTCTTCTTGATTTGTCCTTCTATCTTGATGGTTTGAGGAGTGGTCATTCCCACCAATGCATTACAAGATATCGTCGGATTCATTTGTTCTTCATCTAGGCTTTGTTCCTAGAGTATATCCTCTTCTTTTGACCTTTCTTGCTCCTTTTCTTCTTCTTCTTCACAATCTATGTAGAATAATTTCTTCTCGGCACACTGACCTTTAGTGTATTTGCTATCACAACTGTAACAAAGCCCTTTTGCTCTTTTTCCTTCCAATTTTTGTGGTGACAACCTTATAGGCTGTGGAAGACTAGTGACAACAACACTTTTGTCTTTATAGATGTGAGTGTTATGCTTCTTGGTTGCCATAATTTTGCTTTCGATTTTTCTTTCTAACTTGAATGCCTTCCCTAATGAATCAAGTTCTCAAAGGCAAGCATCACGTTGGATATTATCCTTTAAAGACCCTATGAACACATCAATCCTATGCTCCTCTGGAATATCTTTTACCCTTATGTTCAATTTTTGGAACTCCTTAATGTGCTCCATTATTGAACCCTTTTGTTTGAGACTTATCAATTGGCTAAAAAAAGTGTTACTTTTTGTATCTTCATAATGTGCTATCAATTGTTTTGTAAAAATTACCCAAGTGATAAATTGTTTACGAGAGCAAAGCCATTGATACCATACAAATTGATTTGGTTCCAAATATAAAGTTGCCACACGTACCTTTTGTGTGTTTTTCATATTATTGAGATCGAAAAATTGTTCCATCTGTAATATCCATGTTGCAGGATCCTTGCAATCAAACTTCCTCATATCGATTTTTGGAATATGGCGGGCCTCTGATCCAACATTAGAGTCTATGGAATCATTATTAATATTTCTTTTGTTCTCATCATGAGTTTCCTTTAGTACCCTTTCACCCTTAATGACCCTTTCTTGTAGCAACTTATTCATATTTATCTTCAATTCTTCCATGTATATCTTCAAATCTATCTTCAAATTATCCATCTTAGCTTCCATGTCATTCATCTTAGCTTCTAAACTTTTCTGTAAACAATCCATCTTAGATTTTGTTCCTTTTTGGGCAAGTGACACTTGTTGCACTTGGTCTCGTAATTTTGATATATCATGTTGCATTTCTTCCTCTTCTTCATGAGTCATGCTAGACATTTCAGGTTGCCTACTAGGTGTTTCCATTTTCTTTCTTCGGGGCATCAATTAATGATAATAATGCTTCACTATGCCCTTTGAATTCCTTCAAAATAATTTTTCAAACCAGCTTAAGAAAACATATAAAAACATATACACACCTTTTTTCACTTTGTAGGAGCTCGATATTGCCTCTGATGTATCTCTGTAATTTTTGATCATCTAGTTCTAACATTGTGACCTACAGTAGCTCTCCGTGTCCACTTTCTAATGCCACCAGTCTGACCCCAATTGGGTTCTCCAATGAAGAGTTATGCCAAATCTCCCACATTGACCTGATTATAGACTAATTCAGTAGAGCGAACTTGTACGATGTGTAACGTGTCCCATTTTTGACCTTTGGCCTTAACAAATATATAAAAGAAACTACAGTTTGTCCTCTTTCTGTACCTTATGACGAAATTTCAATCCGATGCTGAGAGAGAAAGTTATGATGATTTTCCCCAGGTCACCTATTTTGAATGTAATTCAAGATTCTGCAAAAGGACGAACTTCCTCAATTCATATCTCAGACAATATAGCGCGAAAAGATCTGAAATTTGGACTTGAGATTTAGTGTGATGACTTCTGAAATGGGTTTGTTTTTTAGCTTCTTAAATGTCGCAGAAAATTAGTTATAGCGAAAATGCCACACTTACCTGTTTGAAGCAGCGAAACCCTAGAATCCAAAGCTCTGATACCAAATGTTATGAAACCAATTCAAGAAAAGATAGAAAAGATAGATCAATGCCTTAGAATTCAGCCTCTTCAAGGGGGCAACCTCCTTTACATTACATAAATGAACAATTCTTGGATGATTCAAATGATAAAACCTCCTTTCTCTATATAGGAGTCTAAGAAGTCACAATATAACCCAACCGACCTAACAAGAATAATATAAAGCCACAAAAATAACAATAGAAGGATTCTATGGGGCATAGTAATAACAATATGGGGACAATAGGGGCACAATAATATTAATAATGGGTACAACTACAATAGTAATGGGTTAATCACTAGTATTATAGGGACCCAACATCTGGCACCAAAGTGAATAAGTGGAAGTCTTAGGGCATCATGTCATGATAGATGCTTTATTCCAGACCCCTTGTTGATGCTACCACTTGTGATTAGATCCCTGATACAGGGACTTCCTAGTCTAGATTTAATTACCCAACTCAAAAACAAACTAAACTGAGACAAACTATACATAAGACAAACTAAACCTGGTATCAAGAGCAAGATTGAATTACAGCTTTCGAGCATCAACCCAACGAGTTAGAGATGACGTTACGACTTTTCAACTACCTTACATCATGATTTAGACATGATACTTGTACCTTTTTACGTGCATGAAACCAAGAGTAAGATTGACCTAATTCAATGTTTTTAAGTATCATTTTTTATGGTTTGGACTTAACTATTGCTTTGTATTTATTTCTACATAGGGACTGATTGTTATTGAAAATTAAGTTTTGTCACCTTATTGCACATTTCTCAATAGAACATTATTGAAAGATTGAATTTATGGCTTACCCCTTAGGGAAAAGTGTAATCATTATACAAATATATATATATTTTTAACTTATTGCATATATATATTTCAACTTGTTGCATGAGCTAGTAGGTAGTAATAGACAACCTACACCTTCTCTCTTAAGGTATCCATGTGACATGTTTTCATACAACACTTTGCCCATGTGTGAGCTTAATTGAGACTTATCATTTTTATGTGTCTACATTTATAGACAAACATATTAAATAGTCTTGTTAGGTTATAAGCAATAAATGGCAATATACACATGATAATTATCAATATCTTGCACACATCTTAAGCTTACATATTTTGGCTCAATCCACAGTTCATATGCAAATATGGTTTTCCCTATGACAAACCATTAGTAGCATAACATAATATACTAATTTTTATCACATAAGCATGTATTCATTTTTTTATATAAAATAGAATCTCTTATACTAAAAGGTCACATCACCTATATGGCGCTTAGAGATTGATCTTTAAATTATTGTGGATATTTCATTTTGTAGTTTATCACAACAAATCTCATAAAAATAAACTAAATCTAAATTCTATACTATATGGGTTAATTTTCCTTAGATTTCTAGACTTATTAAGCTATTGATTTGTGTTTATGTGTGCCATATGAAAAATGCATAATATATAAAAGAAATAAAACAATCACTTACAAAACCACAATAACACCAAGATATGACTTAACAAATTCTTTCAAGAAAAACCCACTTGGAAGGAGACATTGCTTTTCTCTCTCTTTCTCTGAATGGAAATGATACAATACAAAGGAGTGAGACATGTGTCCCGTGTCTACTACAGAATATAAACATTCTTTGTTTTTCCCTCTCTTTATCTATTCTTAACTCCTTTGCTCTACTATAAAAGAAATCCACTTGTATAGAATCAAAACCCTTTTCCTCCTAATGACCTAGTTACAACATAGCCCAATTGCCAACTAGGGGTTGGCTTTGACTTATTCAACCCTCAATATGAGTTACAACTCAACCATTATAGAGTCTTATTCATAGTTCCCATGTGGCTAGCCCTTTTTTCCCATGAGTAATGACGGTTGACATGGAATCCTCTCAAATTATGGTGGTCAAACAATATATATCATCTTCTAAGGGCATAGCTTTTGCATCTAAACACCAATTGATGTGATTCTTACATTGTTGGAAAGGTATTCAACTCTAGAATAGCCCTACAGGGTGGTATACTTTTGAAACAAATTTTGACTCCCAAAAAATAGTGTTTAAGGCCTAAAAATGACAGTGAAAGGTTTCTAGTCCCAATTTTCAAATATGGGTCATTTCACTAAAACTACACCTATAAATTGATTTCTCTCTCCCTAAAAGCATTAAGATGGATGACAAACAATACGATGGTCCAATGTGGATCATTCTTCCCATTTTGGGAGGATTTTGGTCCCCAAAATATTTTATCGAATGAGGTGAATAATTTTTTTGTTAGGTCCCTATAATACTAGTGATTTCCCATTACTATTGTCATTGTAGCCCTTATTATTATTGGGTGACCCTATCGTCCCCATATTGTTATTAGTGTGCCCCATAGAAGCCCACTATTGTTATTGGTGTGCCCTTATAGTATTATTGTTATGTTAGCTTTGATTACATTGTGACCACTTAGACTCTTATATATAGAAATGAGGTTCTGTCATTTGTATCATTGAATAATTATTCATTTGTGTAATGTAAAGGAGGCTGCCCCCATGAAGAGACTAATTTTGAAGTCATTGATCTATCTTTTCTTCTATTTTTTGAGCTACTTGCATAACATTTGGTATGAGAGCTATGGATTCTAGGGTTTCGCTACTCGAAATAGGTCATCGTGGAATTTTCACTATAACTTTTTTTCTACAACTTTTCAGAAGCTAACATTAAAACCCATTTGAGCCAAAATATTTATGAACCTCGGGTCCGAATTTTAGATATTTTCTTACGATATTTTCGGAGATATGATCCAAGGAAGTTAGTGTTTTTGCAGACTCCCAAATTACATCCCAAACAGGTGACGTTGGGAAACTCGCATAACTTTCTCTCTGAGCATTGGATTGAAATTTGTAAGATTTTATAGAAAGAGGACAAGCTGTAGTTTTCTGTGTATCTGTTTCAGGGCCAAAGGTCAAAACAGTGACATGGGTCACTTCGTACAAGTTCGCTCTATTGAAAAATATATAATTAGTTCATCTTGGGATATTGGGCATAACTATTTCTTGGAGAATCCAATTTCGATCAGACTGGTGGCGTTGGAAATAGGACGCAGAGGGCTACCATAGGTTGCCATTTCAAACCTTGGAGATCAAAAATTTCAAAGATACAACAGATTCAATATCAATCTCCTACAAAGAAAAAAAATGTGTGCAGTTTTTTTTTTTAATTTGCATAAGTTTGGTTTGAAAAATTGGTTTGAAGTGATTCAAAGGGTATAGTGAGGCATAATTATCATTAGTTGATGCCCAAAAGAAATAAAATGGAAATGCCTAGTAAGAAACCTAAAATCTCTACCATGACTCATGAAGAAAAGGAAGAAATTCAACACGATATATCAAAATTACGAGACCAAGTGCAACAAATTTCACTCACAAAAGGTAACAGAAGCTAAGATGGATGGATTAAAAAAAGGCATGGAAGGTAAGATGAATGGCATGGAAGCTAAGATGAATTACATAGAAGCTAAGATAAATATTATGGAAGCTAAGATGGATGGTTTGGAAGCTAAGATGGATGGTATAAAAGAATATCTTAAAGGAAACATAGAAGATTTGAAGATAGATTTGACAAAGTTTCTACAAGAAATTCTTACTAATGGCGAAAGGGTAGTAAATGAAAATCATGTTGAGAAAAAAAGAAATGTTAATCATGATTTCATAGGCTCTAATGTTGGAATGAAGGCCCACCATGTTCCAAAGATTGATATGAGGAAGTTTGATGGCATGGATACCGTAACATGGATACTACAGATGGAGCAATATTTCAATCTCCATAATCTGCAAAACAAACAAAAAGTACGCATTACAACTTTATATTTGGAACCAAATTAGTTTGTATGGTATCTATGAATTTTCTCTCATAAACAAATTGTCACTTGAGAATTTTTTACGGAAGAAATGACATGACATTATGAGGATCCAAAAAAACAACACCTTTTTTAGCCAATTGATAAATCTCAAATAAAAGGGTTCAATGATGGAGCACATTGAGGACTTCCAAAAATTTAATATAAGGGTAAAAGATATTCCAGAAGAGCATAGGATTGATGTGTTCATAGGGACTTTCACAAAAAGAAAAAGGGTCATTGGTGAAGGTCATGCTTGTGACAGACCTTTAACGTCCGTCACCAATGTCATATATGGTGACGGTCTTTAAAAAAGCATTGTTGTAAGTGTATATAAGGATGGTCCTTTAAGGTTTTTCACCAAAGCCATTTTCAATTACACTTTTAGTGAGGGTCGTTAAAGGCCCATCACTAATTCTCTCTTTGGTGACACTTTTGGTGAGGGTCATTAAAGGCCCGTCACTAATTCTCTCTTTGGTGACACTTCTAGTAATGATATTTTATTGACTATCACCAATGATATTTTTGGTTACTTTTGGTGATGATCAATAAATGTTTGTCATCATTGATCATTCTAATTAGTTTTTTATGATGCTTCATGTCTATGACAAACCTTAAAGGTCCATCATCAATGTCACATATGGTGACAATCTTTAAAAAATCATTGTTGTAAGTGTATATAGTGATGGTCCTTTAAGGTTTGTCACCAAAGCCATTTTCAATGAAACTTTTGGTGAGGGTCGTTAAAGGCCTGTCACTAATTATCTCTTTTGTGACACTTTTGGTGAAGGTCGTTAAAGGCCCATCACTAATTCTCTTTTTGGTGACACTTCTAGTGACAATGTTTTATTGACCCTCACCAATGCTCTTTTTTGTTACTTTTGGTGACGGTCAAAAAATGTTCATCGTCATTGGTCATTCCAATGATTTTTTTGATGACACTGTGTACCTGTTACTATATTTTTTGTCAAAAGATAACGATTTAAAACCATTGGTGTGGATTATTTTTCATTATGTGTCCAATGTCGTAGTGGTTATAATAGTCAATCAATTTTTTAAGAAGTAATTAGTGTGTATCATTTCCCTAAATTCATAAGAATATAGTTTTCCTATGAGTCAACACATGATTCATCTCTATTAGGTTTATTATCTAGAAAATTTCCTTTAAATAAAGTTCCACTAGTGTGTGTAGGAACTATATTATTTAATACATAATCTCGCAATGAGTAGGATGCCCAGGCACATGTTGGCATTCCCTAGCATAACATAGCACTCACATGTCATGTGTTGGCATGCCCTGTAGTCCCTAGCATGCCCTGGAACACCTTGGCATAATATTGTAGTGACAAACATTACCATTTAGCACACATTGGCAGTTGGCATGTATTGGGACATATTATTAGTGTGCCTAGCATACCCCTTTTGAAAAAGATAAAGTCCCAACTTATTAACCCTCTTATGTGTTCTTACATTTTAGCTTGGTTATTATTTTTGTTGCCTTCAAACTCCTTGATGCATATTGGCATACTCTGGCACCATGCAGATCCTAGTATGTCTTAACACTTCACATGCCTTGGCACTATTTGGAACATGTTAGCACACCCTGGAACTACCTAGCGCACTCTAGAACTTCTTGACATTCCTTGATATTCCCTGGAATGCCTTACTCTTGCTTAGCATACCTTGTCACTCCCTCCTTAGCATGGTAGCTAGCACTCATTGACACTCCCTGACACACCCTCATATTCATTCACTTCCATGCATTTTGACCTATTATTCCCTTGTGTTTTCCCAGTACTCCCTAACACTCCTCAGAATGCATTGGCACTCTCTAGCACACCTTAGTACTCTTTGATATGCTCTACCACTTCATAGCATGCATCACACTCCTTGATGCACATTGGCACTTGGCAAGTCTTAGCATGTTTGGTTTGCGTTGAGATGACTTGGTATGATTTAGCATGGTTTAATATTAAAGTTATTTGAGATCAATTATTGGAAACTAGATTAGAATAAACAAAGGAAGATTTGGCACTTAGAATGCATTGACACTTGGCACTTGGCACCTATTAGCACCTAGTTGTGGTGTGCCTAGAATTTACCTCGTGGAAAAGGTAAATTGATGACTTATTAACCCTATTATGTGCTCATTTCCTTGTAGTTTAACTTGTTCCTCCATTTTTTTGCCTTGATGGTCCCTGGCATGCATTGTCACACCCTTGTACATCTTGGCATGCCTTATTACTTGGCACATCTTATCTTGTTTGACATGTCTTCACACTATCTGGCACATGTTAGCATGCCCTAGCATTCCCTAACACACCTTGGTAGTCATGACCTCACAACTAGCATTACATTTTTCCATGACTTGGGAACCTTACATTCATTAGAACACCTTGGCACTCCCTAGTTTCCATGCCCTTTTTTATCCTCCACAATGTCCCAAGTTGATGAGGAGATTGACAAAGGTAACCACAGACCAAGATTTTAGGTTGTTAGCTAGCCATACCAAACTAGAGAGGGCTCTCTCTATGAAATCATAACCAAGAGATGACTAGAATGTAAAGTATTTTAGGCTAGATACCTAGGCTCAGGTTGGTTTTGGAAAATTTAGCGGTTTTTTGTTAGATAAGGGAGAAAAACCAGGTAGCTAGGTCAGAGGATCAAAGGGTTACAACGACAAAGATATAAAGGAGAAAGGTAGCATTAATTTCGTGATGCATCTTAGGGTTTGTCGGTGTAGTGTAGTTTTTAGAAGAAGAAAAAGGTCTTAATGAGCATGAAACATGAATTCATTAAGCAAGAAAGAAAGTAACACATAATGATTTTTCCATAAAAAAAGAGCTTTATGCAAAGAATTTTATTTATAAACTATAAGGAAAGCCATTGAAGAATTCATGAATGGAAAAAGAAGATGAATATATTTCATATAAATTCATAACAGAGAAAAATAACTTCACAAACTTACTGCACATGAATTTCTATATAATAGTTGCAAACTGTGTCCTTTGATTTCCAGAGAATGTCCAAATACAAGCTACAATAGTTCTCTCCTCTAAAATCCAACCTATTCTATCAGTAAGAAACTAATACATAAATACCAAAACAACATCTCCCCACCCTCAAGGGTAAAATCCATGACTCTAGGAACTATTCCATGAGGTGTTCTAACCAAACCCTAATGGCTAGAGAAGTTAAAAACAACTTCTACAATTAACTTTGATTCCAACCTCTCTCATAAATGAGGTAAAATTTACATCAAAACAGCTTACAAAGACTAACCACCCATTATTTACATTTACTTTTACCTCTCACATTCATCTACTACACCCTTTTTACTTTTAACAAATTCAAACTAGGCATTACAAAAAATTACACAATGAAAATTTCACAAAAATCTCAGAAATCTCCAGGTTTGCAGTGAGTTGTTGCAGGTCATTTTTGAGTGCCTTTCTGAAGTCAAAATCCATATATAAGGCCATTTATAGAAATATGGGAGAGTTTATATGTCTTTAGAGTATTTTTGCACTCAAAATTACCCATTTTTGGCTGAGATATGGCCATTATCCCAAGGTGTATCCAGGTGCACACCGAAATGGAAAAAGAGGGATAGAAAGGTGTTTTTTGGCCTCTTTTTTGCAAATTTCTCAAAACTTGAGCCCCAGACCAGGAAAGTGGGAAAAAAATTTTTGAGAGGGGGTCATAATATTTCCAAAAATTCTAAGTTTCCATCATTTGGAGCGCTGAGGAGGAAGTGTAGTGTGAGCTGGCCGCGCTCCTAGATAGAAAAATATAAAAAAAAATTGAGTCTGCAGCACTGAGCACCAAAACACGAAATTTTCTCCAAATCCTCCCAAAGTTTTTCTAAATATCCCTGATGAGGTATGTTATGAAATCATGGATTCATCAACAAGAAAATCTAACTTACCCTTCTCCTCTCGGCTGATTAGGGTTTCCTTGAGTTTTTCCTTTAACTATTTGATTTCGACCTTGGCAACCTAATTCCTTGTGTAATAATGGATGGCCATTTTATTTTGCAACTTGTTATCCTTGTTGGCCTTTTCAAGGAGCTTCTCAAGGTGGAAATTGACTTTTTCAAGCCAAAACTCCATGTCCTCATCTATTTCCATGGTAATCCTCTTTTCAAAGGTCAATTCTTCCATTGGTGGCTTTTGTTCTCTTTCCCTCTAAATTTCCTTCCTAAGACCCATTGTCCTTGGTCTCTTCCTTGCCACATGTCCTTCATGCTACTCATTTTCCTCATGGTCCACCACTGTCTTGCCTTTCATCTCTTGTTTCTTGGCTTTGGATTGCTCTTTCTCCATGACTAGTTGTTTTGCCTTAAGTTGACTGTTTTCTTGCTCAAGGAATGAAATGATGAATTTGGCCCTTTCCAAACTTTCCTTGAGCTCCATGATCTGAGAATCCTTCTCTTTGATGACTTGTTGCAGGGTTTTATACTCATCATGTGCCTCCAAGTGAACTAGGTCAAAGTTATGCTCAATGGGCTCCTCATCATGCAAAGAAGCCTCAAGATGTGATGGTGATCCTCGTTCTACTAATGTAGTAGGCTTGGCCCCTTCCTCAATTTGAGGAAAAAACATAAGGCTTCTGCCTCTCTGATATGTCATTGTCACCTCAGGTCTAGGTGACTTGGAAACCTCATCATGTTTGGTTGATGACCCCACCTCCATGGGTTGTACTAAAATTGTTTGGTGTTGGCTTGGTGAAGTGGTTATATGTGTTTTCAAGGCTGCCTCAATGAAGGTGTCCAATGTCATGTTCTTCTCTTTCAACTGATGGAGAACTATAACCTTTATCAAGCTATGGTGAAAGAGGTTGGGATGATTCACTTTGCCTTTCAATTGCACCTTTCAGACATTTTGGTTAAGCTCCTATACAAGTATCTGGACAAATTTAGAGACTTGGCAGCTGTAAAGTGCATGAGCAGTCTTATGTGGTATTGATATAGCCTAGAAAATCTTCCTTCACGTGTGAAGAACTTCATGATAGCCTTTATCAATGGTGCATATCTCTACAACAAGTATCTGAATGGGAAAACATGTGAGTGAGCTCCTTTGTATTGTAATTTCAAGTAGGGTTTGTACTCTTCTAGGTCCAGGTTCATGCCTTTTAACCATTTTTCACCATGGTTTCCTGTGCCAGTAGCTTGAGAGATGGCATCCACTAAAAACATGAAATCAATCCTTGCAGTGGTGGTCTTGTCTTCCTTCAAGGTGAGGGAAAATATACCTGTGAGATGTTCATGATGGTAACCTAGTTCGTGCACTCTTTGACAAAAACCTAAACAATTGACATCGTCAAAGCATTTCATGCCAAATGGGGAGGATGTGATTTCATTGCAATTATAGGGCTCAAACCTCATTATCTTTCCCCCCTTATTGTACTTCCTCTTCTTTGATGGTGATGAGTCAGGATCCATACTTCAAACCCTAGGTGAAAGGCAAGCAAAAACAATGAAATTTGTTGATATGAGGGAATGAAGTGGTATGATGGACTTAGGAGTTTCATAAATTTGTAAGGAAATTTAGGAGGGTAGGGGATGATGTAAGTGACTTGGGGAAAAGGTAATTTTGGGAAATGAGTGAGGGGAGGGGGTGGAATAGGCAAAAACATAGGCCTATCTTAGAAAGGGATAGGGTAGATTAGGGTTTAGAGGAAAATGATAGAAACTGAGGGGATAAGGCTTTGTGATGGTAGGAAATGGTGTATTAACTACAAACAGAAGTGTAGGGACAAGGAATCTAGGGTTTAGGGTAGCAACTGAACATTTGAGGATCAAAACTATGAAAATCATGTAAGCCCTAGAAGAAGTATTTGATCATTTTCTTGACATATGAGGCAAAGGAGGGCATGAGAATGATTAAAATTACTTTTTATAGAGCATGGAGGATGAAATGACTAAAGAGGATCTTTGAAAAATGAATTTTGGTCATCAAATAGCAATTTTGGACAACTCTTCCTCGTGCACAGCGAAGGCTTCCTGTGCGCAGCGTGCTATCTAGGTGTGCAACGAAGGATCTCTTTGTGCAACGAGAGTCAACTTTTGCCACTAAGGGATATGGAATAATTTTTTTTTGCAAAGGATAGGGAGAAGCTCAATGCTAGGATGGTAGACAAGTGAAAATGAGTGTGAATGAGCTCCTCCATGTGCTTTTATAATTTTCTTTTGGTGCCTAAGTGATTAATGAGGTAGGATGGCCCACCTCACCAATTCACTTTATTTTTTATTTTTGTAGCCTTAGGACCTCTTCCTGTAACTTTAGAACCTTAGGAACAAAACATAAATTACATTTGAAATCGAGTGTTATTGAACAAATTTACCTATTGCTACTGCTCATTTGCTGGATTTATACATGAAATGACTTATTTTGTGGCCTTAACCCTAATGAACTAATGGTGACACTGAGTTGAATGGAGGCCATGATGATGTGACTAAAGTGATATTAATGATGTTTTCATGATGGTAGACTTAACTGAGTGATAAAAGTGACCGACATATGAAATTCTTGAGAGAGTGGAAATAACCCTAGACACACTAGCCATTGACCAAATTTTTATTTAAAGACTCACTGAAATGACAAAAGATTGACTTGACACTCTAACAACACCTTTTAAGAGCATATTTGATCACTGCTGATAGACTGAACTGACTGACACTAACACCCTCAGAGATAACCTTACTTTTTTTGTGACTTGGGAACCCAACCAAGTCATTGACAAAACAATGTTGTGCCCAACCCAAATTCTCTCTTTGTTTGAAACTGATTTGTACACACCTTATCACAAACATATGCTTGCCTCTTAAAAGTCCTATTCTAAAATTATCCTAACACACTTCATACTTGGGGCACCTGGAATTTGCTAACACTCTTTGGCACACTACACTCTTATTTGTTCATTTCCAAGCATTTTGACCTATTCATCCCTTGTGATGCCTTGGCATTGGCTAGTATACCTTTTCACTCCCTCCTTAGAACACATGGAACTTGCTGAAAATTAATTTCTATGCATTTGAAATGAGTTCTCCCATGTGTTTCCCAGGCACTTGGCCCTCACAGTCCCTAGCATGCATGGATAAAATATTTACAAAATTTTCCCATATCCTACTATTTAGGGTTTGGTTTTTGACTAACTAAAAATGTGATAACTGAAGATATAATCATGGGATATGATAGAAAAATTCTTGAAATTAGTTATAAAAATATATTTGAGGTCAAACATGCCAAGTTGGAGGTCCACCAAGTCGAATTTCAAAAGTTCTAGAACCCTGTCAGCAATTATGGTCTAGCGTAATTGTGAAAAATGGGTCTAAAAGTGCCACCTGTAACTCCAAGATAGTAAATTCTGTGTAAACAAAGAGAGAGGCTTTTGTTTGGGTATTTTATCGACAAAAAACTCCTCCCATTTTCAAAAATATTTTCCCATTTGTTCAGAATCCAAGCTTGAATTTGGTCACACAGAAACACAACAAATCCTGGTAGAAGTGCAACAAATAGTTGACTTGAAGTTTTGATGACTTGAATGAGGTTTTGAGTGTTGTTGAAGACCTGTGAAGAAACTTGGATATGTCCACTACACCCTAGAGCCTTTAAACCATTCAAAAACATCATTTTAGCTTCTTCAAACTTGATTCCAAAACTGATTGTTGGTGAGTGCCAATATTACGGCAAGAATGTTGCAACTCCTAGGCTGCCAACTTTACTTTTATCAACCGAGTAGTTCGTAACAAACTTGGAAGCGTCAGTGTTGTATGCACAAGTACTACTTCTCACTGCAGGTTGTCACTTGGTCAGCCAACGCAGGATCACTAGGAGCTCAAGCCAAATTCTATAGATTTTAGAAGAAGCTCTATTTATGATGAAAGAAAAGAAATATTACCCTACAGATGCTATTATAATTGAAGAAAGGAGAAAGGCTGGAATGTAAAGCAAAACCTAGTAAACCCTAATTAACAAGCTAATTCTACTTTTGCCAAAAACACTATGAAAACCATGAAAGAAATTCCATTACCTACTCAAGGAAGTAAACAACATCTAACCATTCTATTTCTAGAAGTAAATAAGCAAAAAACATATTTTTGGATTTTTATGTGTTTTTATGTGAATTTAACATGCATCTAATTTATTGTGTGTGGCGAACAGGTGGCATTAGAGGGTGGTTTTAGAGCTTTGGATGGTGTAGGATTGTGTGGATGGGTCCGAGGAGGTCTTAGGTGGCCTTCTAGAAGATTTTCCCACACTCGGCCTTCAAAAGAAATCCTATAAGAAAAACTACAGGAGGACATAGGAAAACTACAGGAGGAAAATCGGGTAACTACAGGAGGCCTACAAGAGGAGGCCGAGAGAAATTTCTGCTCTTTTGAGGGTGTGAGAGTGGGTGGAAAATGTGGATGAAGGTTGGAATGAGGTTTTTGGGTGCCTAAGGTCTACCATGAATCACCAGGAGAGAGGATGATGATTGGATTTGATCAAGGAGAGAGGAAGAAGTTCTATGAAAAATGAAGTAAACTAAGGTAGAATGGAGGTGAGGTTTGGGAGACCTATAGGGAATGGATCAGATGGAGGATGTGATTGTTGATAAGCTAGCCTAATACTGGAAGAGATTTGCTGCAAATGAATTGATATTCAACCAAGAAAATATAGCAACAAATGAAATGAGGACATTTAGGAAAAACAGAGTTTTGCATTAAAATTGTCTAAACTATGGTCTATGAAAGGAAATGCTGAGAAATGTTGTAGGAAAGGAAAGCATGAAAGAGAAATATTGTAAATCAAGAAATGAACATGATGAAGGAAATCTGAAGTAAAGCAAAGCTAGACTATTAACCTACTAAAGAGCTGCAAACACTAGAAGTCCTATGAATGAGGAAAATCTGTGTTTTTGGGGCAGCAAGAGGGTCTTTGCCTCAAATTATGGTCCCAGAGGGAGGAAGAGAGGCCAAGGAACTATTGCTAGCCTTTTGAATCTTCTTTCATCGATGCTTAACCTGGTACAGAAAGCACAAATTGAAGAAAACTACTAAATCATCGAAAGCAACCTATGCTTAACTAAAAAAGAAATACATCTAACAATAAATTAATTTACAAAATGAAGTAAAGAATACAAGTACAAGTAAAGAGAAGCTTGGCTGCTTGGATTGGGCCCTAACCCAAGAGCTTCAACACTCTATGGTAACTCAGTGCTAGCTCAAAAATGATTCCATATTCATTATCAAAACAATAGCAATATTACATGAAATTGTCACAAAATAATAAGCTCGAAATTTGAGCAGCATTTACATAAGCAAAAACAATCTGACCCTAGTGAGGCCCTAAGCATCTCTACATATACATCTGAAGCTACCAACAACTTCCTTAAAATCAGGGAGGCTTGGATCCCAATACTCAATATAACTCTCAATCATCTTCCACTTGCTTGGCTGCTTTCTAGTGCATGATTTGGCTGCTTATACTTCGAGCTGAATGAAGGGGAATTTGAAGTGAGGAGTAATAAATGAGGGGGATTGATCCAGGTGGATGTTGGTGGCAACCCACCTAGCCCATTTGGACCCCCACAACTATCTCTTTCAGCATTTTCAGTTTCCTTAATTGTAGCACAACTTACTATTTTTAGCAGTTTTTCGGGTCTTGAACTTCCTAAGCCATGTTGAGGCCCTAAACGATGTTTTTTGGGAGATATGGGAGAAATATTGGTCCATGGACCGATGTTTCCCTTCCCAAAGTGGTAGTGCTCAGATAGATATTTCTAATGAGCTATTGTACGCATCAAATGGAGATCGTATGTCAAAGTTACGACCCCTAGAAGATGAAACGCCAAACTATGGGCCGTGTTTGGGTAAATTGGTACATCAACTTCTCGGGGTCATAACGTTCACATACGATCTCTATTTGACACATACAATAGCTCGTTAGAAATATCTATCCAAGCACTACTACTTTGGGAAGGGAAACATCAGTCCAGGGAACCATGTTACCCCCAGATTTCCAAAAAAACGTCGTTTAGGGCCTCAAAACAGCTTCGGAAGTTCAGGACCCGAAAAACTGTTAAAAATAGTAAGTTGTGCTACAATTAAGGAAACTGAAAATGCTGAAAGAGACAATTGTGGGGGTCCAAATGGGCTAGGTGGGTGGTCACCATCATCCACCTGGATCAGGGATTATCTCCTATAAGTCCTCTGCTCTATCTACTTTGAGATATTGCTGCCATTTGACCAATGGATCCTTGACTTTGACCTCAAAATCCATCAATAATTTGCATTAAATACATGTTAGATCACATGGCATCATAACTAGCTCAACTCACTCTATAAGCATAAATATAATCAGCAAATCATATAATAAACTAAGAGAATGGTTGATTTGACTAGGTTAGGAGGTAAAATAAGCCCATATAATTACCAATTTATGAGGCTCGTCATCACCCCCTACTGAAGGTGTTGCTCATCCTCTGAGCAACTTAGTCAATCTCCTCATCTTTTATGGCCCTGGTGGCCTCCGTAGCATCCCAGGCTTCTGAAGTGGTCTGCTCATGTTGGTAGTAAAACCCTTCCTTCCTTTCTATGTCCTTCCACTATTCCTCCTCTTCTTCTATGCCTAATAGAAGTGGCGAACTCAGTTTGAGGTCAATCCAGTTGACCTTCAGCCTTTGCATGCATCACTTGTACATTGGCACTATTTTCAATGCCTCCCTTAGCCTCATTGGAGAATGGTATTCTCTAATCTGCAAGTTGTGGGGTAGGGTGTTCCATCTTCTCATGTAGGAATGCACATAGTCATCCCCAAGTAGCCTTTGCATATCTTCAAAGTGTGCAATGACTTGTGCCTGGTTGGCTAGATATCTAGGGGAAATCTGAGGGTCATTGGCAGGTAGGTTGTGTGTGCTGATGAGTGCCATAGGATGTGATGGCTTAGCTCTTATCTTTAATGGCTCATTCTGCTCTCTTATCATCAATCTCTTCATTTTTGCTACCCTTAATTCTTCATGGTTCATCCATGAGGCAATGGCCATTAATTGCAGGTCCTCTAGCTTGGCATTGGTGTCCCACACATTCATGTCTGTGAGGGCCATGTTGTCTGCCTTCTCTGCCTCCTTTTCTTCTGCTTCTGTCTCTTTTTCCTCCACCTGCTCTGGCTCATTTTCTACCTCTTTTGTCTCTTTTTCTGCTATGCCACCACTGGCTTGATCTTCTCTTCCTTGTTGTTCTTCCTTCTCACTGATAGCAGGACTGACATCATAGGTTAATGCCTCGATGTCTTCCTCAGCTATCATTTTCTTGAAAACATCCCATGCTATAGGGAGTGTAAGGGTATGGAGGGACTCTTCTACTATGATCTTGATTAAGCCATGGTGAGCTAGATGCTGTTAATTTTCTTCTTGCACCATGGTGCTGGAGTCAATGAGGGATTGAAGGAGAAAGTAAGGGATACTGAGCTTCTGATGTGCTGGGGTATCCATGCCATATCTCAAGTCTTGGAGGACTCTGAAATGGTATCCATAAACAATGTTGTACCTCCCCTCACAAGAAATGTATTTGATTATTTGGTAGCTAACCTCATCCCAGGATATGGTATACTAGCTCTTCTGATTCCATTTTTATCCTCAATAGCGGTTTCATTATTTTGGGAAAATTTCTTCTTGGTAGCCTGGCCAATTGGTTTCTCATATTTAATCCAAGGTATCCCAAGAGGAAGGGTAGTGACCCTACTGATGAATTCGAGGGATATTTCAATGGAGAGGTCTCTAATGGTTACAGTAGCATGAGTTCTTGTGTGAGGGACTAGAGAGAGAGAAAATTCTTGGGCAATTTCATCATCAAACCCTCTAAATTTCTCAAAGAAATTCATCCAGTTTGCCCTTGTGAATATGTCCACCACTTGAGGATGTGTGTTTACTCAATTTAGTGTGTCCTAAATTGCTACATTAATTATCAATCCGAGATTCATAAAATAATGAAGTTTGGCGCACTATATGTGTAAGACAAACTCTTTCTTATGTTTTATCAATTTTATTTTGTTTTTGGGGGTTTTATCTTGGTTTGTCTTCTAATGCAAATGATAATCATATTCCTAGGTTTTAAGAATACTTTAGAAGGCAAGTTTGAGTATATATTTTAAGGTAATTATGTCCTCTATAATGATTTCCAGAACTTAACACTTCAAAAGGTCTTAAAACATACTAGTGATGAAATTAATACTTGAACAAGAATGAAAATGTGTTGCTATTCAAATCAAACAAATAATGAACTATTGATCATGAAATCATTATCTCTGCTGCTTATCTAAATACAAAAAGAAAAATGAGTTAAGCTACTGCACTCAACAAATCAAAAATTGCAAACTAATAAAAGTAAAATCAATTCACTTCATTCATAGTTGAATATCTTGCCAAGTAGTCTAAGCTATGGCTCTGGAGATAATGTCAATGATATGAGGAAGTTGATATCTAATTGTAGAAAAATAAAACTAAAATCAAATCACATCATTCATAGTCCGATAGCTCACCAAGTAGTCTAAGCTATGGCTCTGGAGATAACGTCAATGATGTGAGGAATTTATATCTAATTGTAGAAAAATAAGGCTAAAATCAAATCACATCATTCGTAGTCTGATAGCTCGCCAAGTAGTCTAAGCTATGGCTCTTGAGATAACGTCAATGTTATAAGGGATTTGATATCTAAACTAACTGACAAAGAAAATGAATAAAACTGAAATCAAAGCATAAATGAAATTGAAAAGCTAAGAAAAGCAAAGTCAGTAGAGAGGCTAATCTCATGTCACTAGATAGTGTAAAAATTGTATGAAAATTCCCAGGCCTACTCTATCTTGACACACACACACTGATCAGTGTTAGCAACAATATACAAAGCTTGAAAAATCATGTACATGAATGAAACGTTAATATCATAACAAATGAAATATACACAGCTAGATAACTATGAAATATGTGCAATGGAAATAAGGAAACAATACATAAAAACTTTACAGCAGTAAGGAAAACAAAACCTCAGCATGCAGGGGCCCTCTGCACAGCCTTAGTCAACACGCTATCATTCTGGAATTACGCTCACACAGTCATGTAAAACAGAGTCTTGTTATATTGCAAAATAGAGGAAGAATCCTCTCGTTACAGTAGCAGGACCAGTTCACGGCACAGTACAAAGACTAACAACAAAATGATAGCAAAATCTAACTAGTTCTATGCGTATGCAAATGCATTATTTATAAGGGAAATTTCATAATAGTTTTCCTATGAAACATCTTCGACTGAGGACACGTCAAAGGACAACATCCGCAAGCTTCGTGTAATGGTTGCCCAGATTATTCAATATATCAAAAGTGGTTGTTGGATTCACTTCGTGGGGCAGCCTACAACTGTCAAGATGAACCCCATGGCTCTAGGAACGGTTCCAGATCCTTCACATGTTTGAAAACAGAGTCCTACTTGTCATAGAACATTTTTTTGACCACCATTTGACCAAGGGTTTCCTCTACAAATTTGGTTGAACCAATAGGACTTGATCCATGTCTAGGTCATTCCTAACTTGCCCACGTGCCTTATTTTGCTTGATGACACCTACAATCTAGAGTTTAACAAAAACAGTTGCAGAAAGTTGAATCAACGGCAGAAAGTGGCTGCATTCCGCAGCTAATGAGAAAAATATAATTCAAATAGCAAACACAAAAACATATTTAGAAAACCACTTCAATGCTCTTTTGGAATCAGTATGTAATGATGTTTGATAGCTTATGAGGTACTAGTCAGGGGAAAAGGTCTAGGAAAGTGTGTAGGAGAGATGTAATTTTAGGGCTCAACATACCCCACTATGAAGGTGTTGCATGTCCCCATGCAACCCAAAATTTTACCATCCTCCCTTCAATTCATGTGTTCTAAGACCTCTGCTAACACATCTAGCCTTCTTCTCCTCTTTCTGGGTACCATTGTCATCCTAGGCTTTCTCATTAGGCACCTGAATTTGAGGTTGATAAGAGCTCTGCTCAGCCTCCTGCTTTTTTTCTTCAATTTTCTATTCTTCTTATGCCACTACCCAAGATGCAACATGGTTTTGTCGCGAATAATTTTATCCAACGTGCCTTGTTCGTTCAATGTTTCATTTTTTCTTTTGATGTGTCTGTTTAAGACCTCCAGTTCAAAAACTTCTTGTTTTAGTGATTGGATTAGAGCTTCCTGTGCTGCATTAGGTTGGGTAGATGAAGTGCCTGGATCTATGGAAGTCTTCTCCAATGACTCAATATAGTGATACATTTCTTGTTGGATTGGATCTGTCTCAGGTGTAGTCTTTCTTGGATTGTCCCCAAAATCTTGCTGAGAATGACTGATGTCAAAATCTGGCTAAGAAGGACTGAACTCAAAATTTGGTTGAGGAATAGGAGTATGGTGTGGGCTACAACTAGGAGGGATTGCAGGAGGTTGTTCCAGTGTTTCCTCTCCTAAATCAATAAATTGGGGCCCTTTAGGTTGTACTGTCCTCAATTTACCTTTAAGTCTGGAGCTCCTCCTTAAATTTTGTGAGCTAGTGTCTTCTTTCTCCACACTCTGTTTTTCTTTCCTTTTCCTCTTTGCTGTAGCTAATTGTTCCTGAAGATAAACTAGTCTTTCAGAAAGTATTTGGTGGTCCTCTTCTGAGGAAGGTTCTAGGGTTTGATAGACAGGTTCAATATTTCTTTTCCCTTTTAATTTTCTTTGCTTCCTATCCTCAGTTCTTTCCTTCCTACTTTCAGACAGCTTCTGTTCTTGATTAGTTTCTTTAAATATGTTAGCAGGAGTGTCTTGAATTCTCACACTTGTTTTCTTTCTCCTACTTTTCCTTGCTAAGCTGCTCTCTGGTGTTTCAGGTGGATCTTGAAAGAAGTTTCTAACCAAAAATTGTTCCCAGGTGTCCTTATTTTCCTTCAACTGTTTTTCAATCAAAATTTTCACAAGCCTGTGATGGTACAAGTGGGGTTCTATGTCCTCAAGATTATTTTGGATAGTTATGGACATCTTTTTCAGGCTATTCAATAAAAAGTAAGGCAAATTGATGATTTTTTTTTCTAGAAAATTCATCAGCAACCGGGTGTGGTACATATACATGGACCCAAATCATCCTTCACACGTAATATACTTTTGGATTATTAATAATAGGCTGGCCCATTTTTCTTCTAAAGTAGAGATAGGGATTCCACATTTGAAAATGGTTATATCCATACCTGGATTGTGTAGGATAACCCTCCAGGCCCTTTCGTCAAAGCTTTTGTTTTTGAACCACCATTCCCCCTCCCGTGGGAGTTCTGTTGCAGCTGTAATAGATGCCTCTGTGATAGAAAATTTAAGGTATCCAACCTCAACTTCCACGCCATTAAAAGACCTCGCAAAAGTCTTCATAACTTCTTTATTGTAACCTCTAAATTTTTGGATGAAGTGTAGCCACCGTGCCTTCCTTAGTATGCTTTTCAATTGCAGATACCCCTCCATAAATTTGGGCCCTTCCAATTCTGCTCTTAACAAAAGACCCATTCCTTTCCCCTACCTTAAAATACGTCTATGTGAGTAATGGATGGACGGAGGGGAAATGGATGTGTTAGCGGGGAATGGAAAAGGTTTATGGAGAAAAACCAGTAGTCGTAAACAAAAGAGCAAAGAACAGGTAATGAGAATGAGTTCTCAGGGATGTAAACAGGCTAGAAATGACAAACAAAATAGTATGGGAATAGAGTGAACTCGGCTTTCAAGATAGAAGGCTGCGGAATAGGCCTGAGTATGTTTTCAAAATGGCTACGGATTTGTGCGGCGAGGAAGAGCCATGATCAAATAGATTACATCCTCATAATTACCTGGTTCAACAGGTGGAATGCCAATGTACTAATAAACATGAGTTAAATTCGGAGGTTGATCATAAGGCCGTTTAAAAATTAATGCAAGGTTCGTGGAGGAATCATGTAAAGGTCGTGGAGTGGTTATGGAAGCTATCAATGCTAATCATTACATATAATGGAGCCATGGTTTCATAACTATATAGAATGTGCTTTAAAATGCTATTTGAAATGAACCTTACTCATACCTTGGAATTTTTGCCACTTCTGTCCATTAACCCTTGATTAGATGCTTCCTGCTGGTGCTTTAGGTGCTTTATATCTTCAACATATTTTCCTTTTTCATACCTGCATTTGGTTCCCATTATTATTTGGCTAACATCTAACTATCAGCGTTGAATAACAGAGTGTTAGTTGCAGAATCAACAACTAGCTGTGGAATCAGTTTGTAGCTGAGGAAATTGAATTCAACTACGGAAACTAACACAATGGACATATGAATGAATGGAAATGGATGAATGATGACTGAGTGAATGAAAACTAGTCATGGAAGGACTTTTATTGGCAGAATATGATGATAAAATGAAATGAGATGAAGTGAAGTGAAATAAAATGAAGCAAAGTGGAGTGAGATGAAGTGAAGTGACATGAGACTATGAAATGAGAGAGACTTTTTTTCGAAAATATAGGGCGTCAAAAGGTTCTGATTTTCATCCTGTATTTTCTGTATAAGGCTGCCAATCAGTGATTGGTTTTCAGGCTTATATAATTTTTTTTATTTTTTTTAACAAAAAAAGAACAAGGACTAGGCTGGTGGAGAAGAAGAATTCTTCTTCACCAGCCTTATTGCATAATTATCCTAAAATATTTTGGCAAATTCCTCCTTTGAGAGTGGCTTATGATAGATCTTTAATCTGTGACCATTCACAATAAGAGGAGTTTGATATTCACCAATGGTTTTGATTCTTACCACTCCATTGCTAAATACTTTGTTAATCTCATATGGCCCAAGCTAATGAGTCTGAAATTTACCTTTGAAATATTTGAACTTGGAATCAAATAGCAATGCCCAATCTCCTTCTTGAAACTTTTTCTCTTTGATGTATTTGCCATGCCACTTAGCTCTTTGATATTGAGCTAGATCAGTTCCTAGGATTGCTTCTTGTCTGATATCATCTAGTTCATTCAACTGCTCCATTCTATGCTTTTGGGCTTCTAATAGATCCATTCCCAATTGAACTGCCATTTTGAAAGTTTTAACTTGGAACTCAATGGGGAGCAGGACTTCTTTCCCATAAACAAGCTCATAGGGAGAATGTCTTGTTGTATTCCTCCATGTAGTTCTATAGGCCCATAAGGCTTCAGGAAGCCTTTCTGTCCAATCCCTTCTGTGTAGATGAACAGTTTTGCTAATGATGCCTTCGATAACTTTGTTTGTAGACTTCACTTGACCATTTGCTTGCGGATGGTAAGGAGTAGATTTTCTCTTCTTGACTTTGTATTCTTCTATCAGCTTCTCCACCAGGTTGGATGTGAATTTACCTTCCTGATCTGTCACAATTTCTCTTGGAACACCAAAGCGAGTAAAAATATCCTCATAAAGAAAACTAATAGCTGAATGCTCAGTAGCAGAAAATAATGCTTTGGCTTCTACCCATTTAGTGACATAATCAGTACATACCAATATATACTTTCTTTGTTTAGATGGTGGGTTAATAGGTCCAATGAAGTCTAAATCCGATTTTTCAAAAGGTTCGATGAGTACCTATGGCTACAATGGCATTTCATTTGAAAGAGTAGGTTTCCCTACTCTTTGGCAGCTGTCACACCTTTTGACATATTGTTTTGCATCTTTGAAGAGGGATGGCCAATAATATCCTAAAGAGAGGATTTTATAGAATGTCCTTTTGTCAGCAAAGTGTCCGTCGCATGGTTCATCATGGCATGCTTTGAGAATATCAGGCATTTCATCTTCCCTAACACATCTTCTAATTACAAAGTCTGGCCCTGTTTTAAACAATTAGTTAGAAATCCATGAATATTTTGAACTCTCTTGAATGATCTTTCTTCTTTCATCAGGAAATAAATGATGGAGGTAGTTTCCTTGTAACCAAATAGTTAGCTATATCTGCATACCAAGGGGTCTTAGTAGTTACTACAAATAAATATTCATCGGGAAACTTGTCCTCTACAGGAGAATCTTCTTTAGTATTCTGAATCCTAGACAAGAAATTAGTTATTGTATTTTGTTTCCCTAGTCTATCTAACACGGTAATATTAAATTCCTGTAAAAGTAGGAGCCACCTTGTAATTCTTCCATTAGTAATGGGTTTTTTCATTAGATATCTAATTGCAGAATGATCAGTATGAATAAAAGTTTCATAGCCTGTTATATAATGTCTGAACTTATTGATTGCATGAACAATAGCTAGGAACTCTTTTTCAATCACAGTATAGTTCAACTCAATGGGAGTTAAATTTTTACTGGTATAGTAAATGGTATAAGGAACTAAATATTTTTGTCCCAACATAGCTCCTAAAGCTGTATGTAAAGCATCTGTAGAAATATGGAAAGGAAGTGTCCAATTTGGTCCTCTCAAGATAGGCGCTTCAGATATTCTGGTTTTCAAAGTTTCAAATGTTGATTGGCAATCAAGATCCCATTTGAATTCAGAGTCTTTTGTAAGTAGTTTGAAGAGTGGAGATGCTATTTTGGTGAAGTTTTATATAAATCTTCTATAATATCTAGTAAATCCCAGAACACTTCTAACATCTTTTTGACAATTTGGAATAGGTAACTTGGAGACGACTTCAACTTTTGATCTATCAACTTTAATCCCATCCCCTGAAATAGGATGTCCTAAAACAATACCTTCAGTAAACATCATAAAGCATTTTTCATTGCTTAATGAAAGGTTTGTTTCTTTACATCTTATAAGGACGTTTTCCAGATTTTCTAATGCCTCTTCAAAAGAATCACCATAAACTGTAAAATCATCCATATAAACCTCTACACAATCATGAATTAGATCATAAAAAATTCCTAGTACTTATCTTTGGAATGTTGTGGGTGCATTACATAATCCAAAAGGAAACACTTGTAAGCAAAAGTTCCCCATGGACAAGTAAATGTTGTCTTATCCTGATCTTCAGGTGCTACCTAAATTTGATTATATCCACTAAAACCATCCAGAAATGAAAAGTACTTTTTTCTTGCTAATGTATCTAATACTTGATCGATAAAGGGAAAAGGAAAGTGATCCTTCAAAGTTTCTTTATTCAATTCCTTGTAATTAGTGCATACCCTCCATTTACCATTATTTTTGGGTATTATAACTAAAGGAGAAACCCATCGGCTATTTGAAATTGGGTAAATGAAATTTACATTGGGTAAATGAAATTTACATTGAGTAGCTTTTGGAGCTCTTCTTTCACTATCTCCCTAAGATTTGGATTCATCCTTCTCTGAGGTTGTCTGATTGGTCTACTATTTTCCTCGATATAGATATGATGGATGAAAGTCTTAGGGTAAATACCTTTCATATCAGTATAATCCCATGCAAATGCAATAGAATGTTTTTGCAAGATTTTGGTTAGTTCTTCCTGTTGTGACTTTTCCAAATTTTTGTTGATATTCAATGTTTTACCTAGAAAAATCTCAATGGTAGCACTACCGAACTCTTCCATAGAGTAAAGAGACATTTTTCTTGATGTTAAATACTCAATGTCAGAATCTAACTGAAATTGTGTGTGGTCATATTCTGAAGATGTTTCAAAATTTCCTAATGTGTTCAGAATTTGACTATCTTCACTAATTTCAGAAATAGTAAAGACAGGTTGTATAATGTCTTCATCATTGACCCATTCATTGTCTCCTACTACTGTAATTGCTTTTTTTGGAGGATACAAATTGAATTTCTTTGTCGAACTACCATCAGAAATGTACATATCCCCGGATATACAACTAATGAAAGCATTAGCTGTGGCTAGCCAAGGTGTTCCTAAGATGAGTGGATGCCCTCCTAAATTACTCTTGGGAGTCAAAATCATGAAATCTACTGGATATTCCCAAGAATCTAAAGAGACTAAAATATCTTCTAGTACACCATCTAGTTTGATTATTGATCTATCTGCAAGTTGTAGTAAGGTGGGTGTAAAAAGAAGATTAGGAAGTTTCCATTGTTCCATACTCTGTCTACTCATAATGTTGATAGCTGCCACTAAGTTAATCAAAGTGTTTGGAATTTCAATCCCATTTATATGTGTCTTGACAATTGGACTACCTGGATCTACATATTTCTACATGGTAATTTTTACCATCATGATATCTGCAATTTTTCCTACCATGTGGATTCTTCTTGTATCTCTTGGTTTCCTTCCTGGTCTTTTGAGACTCAACTCCTTTATTGTTTTTTCTAGAATAGGAATATCTCTAATGGCTTGTAGCAAGGGAATATTGATACAGACATTCTTTAATTCATTTAGGAAATCATAGTTAGGTAACAAGATTTGTTTTTCCACCCCTTTGTCAATTTGTAATCTTTCAAGGAAAGGAGGTGTGGATGAAGATGCAGGTTGCTCAACTATAGGATTTGTGGGGGTTGACTCTTTTTCTTTTTCCTTTTGAATGATTGGGTTTTGAATAAATGATTCCTCAGAACCTTTATTGACTTTAAGAGAATCCTCCTCAGAAGTACCTTGCTCTTGAACATGTATAGAAGGTTTTTCTAAAACTCTACCAGATCTGAGTTGAACATCATTAAGAGGAACAATCATATAGGTAGGAAATTGTTGTCCTTCTACCATGTAAGCATTCTGAGGATTTTTGTTGTTAGGATTTGGCAATGGTTGAGCTGGTAGTTGATTTGTCTTTTGTTGAAATGGAAGCAAGATTTGAGGATTTGGATTTTGTTGAGAAGGTTGTTGTTGTGGAAATGGAAATGAAAGTTGTGGATTTTGATTTGGAGGTTGTGGAGTTTGTTTATTTTGAAAATATGGAGGATATTGATAAAATTGAGAAAATCTCCCATAAGGATTTTGCATCCCTTGTGCCCATTATTAATATGGATTTTGAGGTTAGGGCCAAGGTTGTTGCCAAGAATTCCAATTTGACGGGGGTTGAAAGTTCATAGGGTTGTTAAATCCTTGATTTTGTTGCCCTTGCCAAGGTCTTCTTGAAATAAAACAAAGGGAATCTACTAAATTTGGATCTTCTTGAAAGATAGCTTTGAGCCCAGGGATTGAAGGACAATCCTTGGTCTTATTACTTTATGAGAAAATCATACATGTTTCTACAACTTTTTCATCCAAGGGGCATTCCCTTAGAGCATGTTTCTTCCTACATTTTGGACAAAATATGGCCAATGCATCAGTTTCTACTTTCTGCTTGTTTTGTATTTTAAGGGTGTCTAGTTATTCACTAAAGCTCCCGAGAATATCAGTTTTGAACTCATTAGCATATTTCCAATCTTTGCCCTACTTACTGATCCAGTTGCAAATTTATTTTCTCTTATAAAAGAAGGATCTCTAGGCCCTTTTCCCGTTTTAGATTTTCCTCTCGAGAGATGGGCACATAGTTCTGCTATGTCACGAAGTGGAAGTTGAGAAATGTCTCCCTTTCCCATCATGTTTAAAATATCTATCCATTCATCTCTAATGGCTTTCAATAGAAGGGCTTTCAAGGTTTCCTCATCTAAATTACTCATTTTTTCTCTCTTTAATTTGTATTGAAATCTTTCAAGTAAATCCTCCAAGTTTTCATCTTCTTTTTGCATCATTTTAAATACCTCATCTTTATGATTGGTGGGAATGCAATAGTCTAGGTATCTATCCAAAAATGTTTATTTCATATCATTCCAAGTCCTAATAGATTGGGTGACTAACCCCATGAACCATTTCAAATCAGCTCCCTTCAATGTTGAAGGAAACAGTTTGAGTTTTTGAGAGTCTTCCATGTAGTCATAGGTTCGGCACAAGACTTCAAACTCAAACAGAAATGTTTCAGGATCCTCACTTCGCAACCCATAAAAGTTTGGGAGGATAGATGGTGAGATGTTTTTCATTGTTGCATGGGTTTCCTCATCAACTATAGGAAAATCAAATGAGTTATCTCCTTCCCTATTTCCTCCATTATTACCTCTACCTCCACCATTGTTGCCTCCATTATTTCCTCTTCCTCTACCTCTACCCCCTCCTCCAAATTCATCTACTACTTCCTGCATCATGATAGTTTCCTCAGATTCTTTTGGTTCTTCTATCAAGGGTGGACAAGAGAGAGTCTCTCCCCTTCCCTCTTCTTCAGGTGATTCTACTTCTTTGATTACAATATGTTCCTCTGTAGAAGTGAAGAAAGGCTCTTCTCCTAGATCAAATTTAGTAGATAGTGTGGGAGAATCCTCTAATTCATCCATTGCTCCTCAATTCTAGGAATCCTTATGCTAGGAGTAGATGGAGGTGAATCTTGTCTATGCCTTGAAGTAGCTGGAGTTGTGAAAATCAAACTCTTGGCCCTAGCTATAAACCTTCCCCTAGAATCTCTTGCTCTATGCATGTCATTTATTATTATTAATTATTTTTTCGTTCAAGTCGGGCTAATAATTCTCTTTCCGATCCTCCAGATCACACTAAGTGTAAGAGGAGAGCGTAATCAAGAAATTATTGAACTAATAACTCTCTTTTCTGATCCTCCAGATCACACTAGGTGCAAGAGGAGAGCATACTTCAAGAAGTTATCAATTTTTCCCTTCTCTTTTTTTTTTTGTTTTTGTGTAAGAGATTGGCTACCTAGTTACACTTCCCCGACAATGGCACCAAAATGTTTAGTCAATTTAGTGTGTCCTAAATTGCTACATTAATTATCAATCCAGGATTCGTAAACTGATGAAGTGTGGTGCACTATATGTGCAAGACAACCTCTTTCTTACTTTTTATCAATTTTATCTTATTTTTGGGGGTCTTATCTTGGTTTTTCTTCTAATGCAAATGATAATCCTATTCCTATGTTTTAAGAATACTTTAGAAGGCAAGCTTGAGTATAGATTTTAAGGCAATTATGTCCTCTATAATGATTTCCAGAACTTAACACTTCAGAAGGTCTTAAAACATACTAGTGATGAAATTAATACTTGAACAAGAATGAAAATGTGCTGCTATTCAAATCAAACAAATAATGAACTATTAATCCTGAAATCATTATCTCTGCTTCTTATCTAAATACAGAAAGAAAAATGAGTTAAGCTACTGCACTCAACAAATCAAAAACTGCAAACTAATAAAAGTAAAATCAATTCACTTCATTCATAGTCTAATAGCTCACCAAGTAGTCTAAGCTATGGCTCTAGAGATAACGTCAATGATATGAGGAATTTGATATCTAATTGTAGAAAAATAAAACTAAAGTAAAATCACATCATTCATAGTCCGATAGCTCACCAAGTAGTCTAAGCTATGGCTATAGAGATAATGTCAATGATATGAGGAATTTGATATCTAATTGCAGAAAAATAAAGCTAAAATCAAATCACATCATTCATAGTCCGATAGCTCGCCAAGTAGTCTAAGCTATGGCTCTGGAGATAACATCAATGTTACGAGGGATTTGATATCTAAACTAACTGACAAAGTGTTGGCATTATGATTCTGGTATGGCTCTATGATACAGGTGTTGTACTTGATGGCAACTCACTCAAGTGTTCAGGCTCTAAGAGGCTCACAGGTGAATGGTTCAAAAGGTGTGGACCCGCAGGTTACCCATACAGGAGGTGCGGTCATACCCGCAGGTTACCCGTTCAGAAGGTGCGTACCCCAGTTCACTTACTTCAAGGCAAAGAAAAGAACACGTGGGGTTCCTTATGTTTAACTCTTGATATTTAGGCGACGGAATTGTGTTATTATGGTTTTGGCCCGTGGTATTGATCCATGATTTGAGGAAGAGCTTGCCTATATAAAGCAAAGGAGATCATTTGGCTTGGGTATGCTCTTGGGTTGAACATCTTATGTGAGCTAGATCTGAAATACTATGAATCTCTTGGGAGTAATGTCTAAATCTAAATGAGGCAAATCTTCTGATAGGTTGAGATCACTACGGCGCGATCAGATCTATAGATCTGATAGCCTGGATCATTCTTGAAGTCTTGAAATTATATATACCCGAAGGTTCATAGGTCCAGTAAAAGAAAAGTGCGGAGATTCACAGGCACAGAAGCGTTTTAGGTGCGTAGGTGTGCGGCGCCACAGGAGGCGCAGGTCCGGAGGTACGCGGCGCCACAGGAGGTGCAGGTGCGGAGGTACGCAGCGCCACAGAAGGCGCAACTGCGGAGGTACGCGGCGCTACACGAGGCGCAGCTACGGAGGTACGCGGCGCCACAGGAGGCGCAGCTGCGGAGGTCCACGACACCATAGAAGGCGCAAGTACGTAGGTGTGCAGCACCACAGGAGGCGCAACTGCGGAGGTACGCGGCGCCACAGAAGGTGTAGCTGCGGAGGTGCGCGACGCCACAGGAGGCGCAGTTGTGGAGGTCCGCGGTGCCACAGAAGGCGCAAGTGCGTAGGTGCGCGGCGCCACAGAAGGCACAGGTGCGTAGGTGCGTGGCGCCACAGAAGGTACAGGTGTGGAGATCCACAGGCTCGGAGCAAGTGGAAGTGCGGATATCCGCAGATCTATACCAGTGAAGTTGCGTTCCCTGCTTGAAATTTTTTTTAACTGCCTTTGACTATTCTGCAGGGGTTTGGGTGCATAACTAATGTTTGGTTACTGGTATTGAGTTCAGATAGCAGCATGATTAATGACTTATCTTTATGTACTAGATCTGGTTGATAACTCTCATAATATCATTGTATGTGTATGGATCTAGTGATTGGGTGATTCAGAAGATTGGTTGATTATGTGCTTCAATGTTGTTGTTGGGTCCAGTTTGAAAATTAATGAAACGTGGTCCTTAAAGAAGTAAAAGAGCAAAGGGGGTTGTAGCTCCCTTCCAGGAGAGACTGGAAAACGAGAGAGAGTTGTAGCTCTCTGCAGG
>APFE030602561.1:85012-106654 GCA_000404065.3 Pinus taeda | reverse complement strand
ACCAAGCACATACCCATCAAATATCATTTTCTCCGGGAACAAGTGCTTGAACAAAAGGTCAAGTTGGAGTATGTTCCTTCTAAGGAACAAGTTGCTGATATACTCACCAAACCACTGCCTAGGGAGACTTTTGAATACCTCAGGGAAAAGCTGGGGGTTGTTGATGCATCATCTTGTTGTTGAATCTCATATGTTGGTTGTACGCGAGGTCTATACATGGTATACGCGTACATTTGCTAGTTTATGGATTGGTTGCAGATCGATGGCACAGGTTCAGGGGGAGCACATATAATGCATTGTCGGCATTATGGAGCACAAAAGAAGAACATGGATGCTGATCTAAAACATGGCTGCAATATGTCTTTATCTCTTTCATGTTTGTTTGGTGGATTCTTGTTCCTCTTTGCAGATCTGGTTCATTTTCAGGGGGAGCATGTTCTTAGGGGGAGCATCACCCTTTTCCCTTGATGTCAAAGGGGGAGAATGACGGTGAAGATATTGAGGTTTCCATCAAGTCCAAAGGGGGAGATTGTTGGCATTATGATTCTGGTATGGCTCTATGATACAGGTGTTGTACTTGATGGCAACTCACTCAAGTGTTCAGGCTCTCAAAATAATGAAAATTAAGAGGCTCGCAGGTGAATGGTTCAAAAGGTACGGACCCGCAGGTTACCCATACAGGAGGTGCGGTCATACTCGCAGGTTACCCGTTCAGAAGATGCGTACCCCCAGTTCACTTACTTCAAGGCAGAGAAAAGCGCACGTGGGGTTTCTTATGTTTAACCCTTGGTATTTAGCCGACGGAATTGTGTTATTATGGCTTTGGCCCGTGGTATTGATCCATGATTTGAGGAAAAGCTTGCCTATATAAAGCAAAGGAGATCATTTGGCTTGGGTATGCTCTTGGGTTGAACATCTTATGTGAGCTAGACTTGAAATACTATGAATCTCTTGGGAGTAATGTCTAGATCTAAATGAGGCGAATCTACTGATAGGTTGAGATCACTTCGGCGCATGATCAGATCTATAGATCTGACAGTCTGGGTCATTCTTGAATTCTTGAAATTATCTATACCCGGAGGTTCGGAGGTCCAGTGAAAGAAAAGTGCAGAGATTCGCAGGCACAGAAGCGTTTTAGGTGCGTAGGTGCACGGCGCCACAGGAGGCGCAGCTGCGGAGGTACGCGGCGCCACAGAAGGTGCAGCTACGGAGGTGCGTGGCGCCACAGGAGGCGCAGCTGCGGAGGTGCGCGGCGCCACAGGAGGTGCAGCTGCGGAGGTGCGCGGTGCCACAGAAGGCGCAGCTGCGGAGGTGCGTGGCGCCACAGGAGGCGCAGCTGCGGAGGTCCGCGGTGCCACAGAAGGCGCAGGTGCGTAGGTACACGGTGCCACAGAAGGCGCAGGTGCGTAGGTACGTGGCGCCACAGAAGGCGCAGGTGCGTAGGTACGCGGCGCCATAGAAGGCACAGGTGCGTAGGTGCGCGGCGCCACAGAAGGTACAGGTGCGGAGATCCGCAGGCTCGGAGCAAGTGGAAGTGCGGATATCCACAGATCTATACCAGTGAAGTTGCGTTCCCTGCTTGAAATTTGTTTTAACTGCCTTTGACTATTCTGCAGGGTTTTGGGTGCATAACTGATGTTTGGTTACTGGTATTGAGTTCAGATAGCAGCATGATTAATGAATTATCTTTATGTACTAGATCTAGTTGATAACTCTCATAATATCATTGTATGTGTACGGATCTGGTGATTGGGTGATTCAGAAGATTGGTTGATTATGTGCTTCAATGTTGTTGTTGGGTCTAGTTTGAAAATTAATGAAACGTGGTCCTTAAAGAAGTAAAAGAGCAAAGGGGGTTGTAGCTCCCTTCCAGGAGAGACTGGAAAACGAGAGAGAGGTTGTAGCTCTCTGCAGGTGGCAGCCTACGTACTGGTAAAGGACTGCACCAGTACAAGATCATTGTAAAAGAAGTTTCTAATTTGAAAGAAAGAACATATTGCAGCAGGTGGTTTTCACCCACATTGGGGTTTCCACCTTATATCTGGTGTTCTTTGGTGTGACTATCTGTTTTTCTTGTTTCATGCTCATTATTATATACAAGTTAATGATCAATAAATTAAGGAAGGCATATTGAAAAGAATTTAATAATACTGATTCACCCCCCCCTCTCAGTATTATTTCCAACAATAATAAAGTTCGATAGTATCCAATAAGAAATCTCCCACACCATATGCAAAATTGTTTAAACAAAATAGATTATGCTACCTTAGTATTGTGTATGTACACTTTCTTTCCATAGTAAACAAATGGTTATCTTCTTTAGAAATGATGCTTCAAACACACTTGTTCATTAATGCTTTAGAAATCACACTCCGAAGAAAACTAAATTCACTATGAGCTATTGCTCGACAATAAGCACAACATAAACAATGTACAAGAAAACGAGCAAATGATACAGCTTTAACTGATTCCCATTAAACTCTTGTCTATAAATGAGATATAGAATTAAAAAACAAATGAACCACAACGTAACTAATACAGATATCATAAAATTTGTATCTGTTTATTAAAGTAGGTAATGTGCCTAATTCTTATGCTAATGAGAAAAATGCATAATTCTCATAACAAAGTATCAAATCTGACAACTATGAGGAAAACAATTCGTAACAATCCCCATTAGAACTATGAATTATTCCAATATGCATTGGAAATATGCATGCCATAATATAATGGATGATCAATGCTTGGCCAACGAAACTACCGACACGTTACTTGTTAAAATTACATCACAAGAGCTTCATAAAAACTAGACCTTTTTATTTATGATTATTACACTAATGAGAAAAAATGCACGATTCTCAAAAAAATATCGATTCTGACAACTATGAGAAAAACCATTTATAACGAGCCCGCCCGAGAACTATCAACTATTCCAATGTGCATACCAAAAAACAATGCATAATCAATGCTTGGCCAATGCAAGAACTGACACGTTACTTGCTAAAATTCCACCACAAAAGATTCATAAAACTTAGACTTTTTTATTTATGATTTCCATCGGAGAACAAGTATGCACAATAATAGACAAAATCTTGTTGTGGAAAAGTATCGCACCTTCACATTCACCTACCCACACACAGTTCTTTGGAACAATTTCCTTCTGCACAATACTAATTGTTTAATGACCGAAGCCACTTAATATCAATCACTCCGTACAATGTATCGCACGGTTCCATACCTATTTAATTATGTATGTTTCTATTATTTGACATAGATATGTGTACATGATTTTCCTTTTCTAACATGTCTTACATGCAAAATAGTTACACATGGTCATTATACATTGAAACAACAAATATAAAGTTAGACAACGTTAAGAATTCCATTGATTAAGGAAGTAACTTTATGTAAATTACATAAATGGATAGCAATTTCTCTTTGAATAATGCATCAAGAAAATGCATGTATTATGTCAATTTTTTTTTTTTACTTGAGCTTTTATCCCCAAAGTCGGTGTTCCATAAAATCAAATATTTGGCTTTAAACTATTCTTGAATGGCATCTCTAAATATTGCATAAAAATAGGAAATATTGAATATGGAAATGCAGTATGATGTTTATTGAGTTTTGAGATGTTGTTCCAACCCATCTGGAAATTGACTATGTATTTTTCAAGACATCATAGATATGAAAGACAGTGAACGCTTCAATGATTACAATTTTCCCTTTCCGTCAAGCCCCTACATGATAAAACCTTAATGGTTCCTTCACCTTTGGAATCCCTCGAGTTTTTTTCCTAATTAAGCCTTTCTTTCTCTATTCAGAAAAAGAGCAGCCTTACGACACATCAAATTTCCACCATTTTACTATATTTCATAGATCACTCTGACATGTATTTCTAGTGTGCTATTTTTTCATTATTTCATTTTAATTTGTTCCATTTAAAAATCTTATAGTTTTATCTATCCATAAGAGTAATTGCATAGAGCTCTGAATCTGCACAAAATGGAGGATCTACGCAAGATGTGCATGCATAGATGAGCACACCTTTATATTTCAATTGAGTTTGAATGGCATCTCTAAATATCATATGAAAAGCATGAAATGAGCATCATAAAGCAACGAAAGCTAATATAAATTAGTGATTTCATTTAATACAAATTTAAAATCGAGGATGTATTTTGCAATAAATCATGAATCTAAAAAAACAACCAATTCTCAAATGATCACACTTTTTTCTCTCCATAGAGTGAAAGTTGTCCACACAAGAATTTATTAATAGTTTTACGAAGGCATAGATCCTTTAAGCACTAAGGAGAGCATTTATTTCGTTAATTTTTAAGATCTTTTCCATTTAGAAAATTTGAAAATTTAGATGTGTAGGAGAATAGTTGCACAAAACTAATTAATTAATCAATGATTATGCTTTCAGCTAATATGGAGCTGAGAAAATGATTTTTGTTATCCGCAATGAAGAATGTGAAAAAGACTCAGTATGTGCAGGAGAAGGTAAGTGCAGAAGGGACATGTACAAATAATACGTTTATTTTACAATTTCATAGTCTAACACAAGTAGAAAGGGTAACCAACATGTTGATATTACAAAACGATGAGCTGATATGTTACTAGGCAAGACAACACAATGATAGATTTACGACACATCCCTAGATAGGTCGTGATCTAGATAGACTATTATCTAGATTTTTAATCATCCCAATCCCTTCAATGCAATATTGATGGAATACAACAGTTTCCTTTAGTTAAAATCTTAGGCAAAAACCAGAGTGACAATAAGCAATCTAATGGAAATTGTGTTTGAACATGAAGGAATTACCATATGAGCCGATATGTACTGACAATTGAATGGAAGGAAAGAAACCGACGTTATTTCTGAATCACATGTTGATAGCAAAAAAAAACACGCAAATGACCATTTCGACTCAATTGGTATCGGGATGATACTACAAAAAAAACTTTGTGATAGCAAGAATTGGTATCAATTTTAGAAGTTGCATGTGTATGCTATTCTTTTTTAATTGAATTGAAAAAACAATCATAGAAATTCCACACAAAAGTGTATAAATCTTGATCTACAAGGATTAATGATAAAACCAATGTAATGGCCATCTATCAAAAAGGGAAAATTTTGCAAATTTACCAGATTTATAAAACACCAACAAATGGAATGAACCCAACAAAAGAATTGATAAATCAATTGTGATAAGAAAAATAGTGCAACAATGGAAAATAAGATAAATTGATGCTACTAATACAGAGAAAATTTAAAGCAACGGCAAAATGTGTACAATGAAGAAGAACCTATATTGTTTACCAATGTACTATGATCCAATCACACCAGGTGCTTTCGAACATAATCCCTATGATTATCAAGTGGCCCTATTCAATTATAATGTTATTTTCCAACAATACGGGAAAATGATGCACTACAAATGCACTAAAAATATTATTGGACAACAAAATGAACACTTTAATCAACTTCTTTTTAATGGTGACAACATATGCACATATTATCAGCATATAACATTATAATCAACAAAATGAAAATTTTGGTCAATGATCCATTACATTGATTGAATGCATGTAATTTTTATGAAATTAAAAATTATTAATGATTAATAGTTTATATTTTACTTAAAATGAAAAGTGATGTTTCTTATTCAGTGTTTGTTATGTAGGTTTTTGATTGGCATTATTGAATTTATTAGTGTGTGCAATTTCTATTTAAATCAATTTCGTGTTTGCAGTATAAAGTTTCTTTTACATCCTCATTCTCACCCACATATAACATCCTTCACACATTCAACTCTTGTCTTGCATGATTAAATCTACAAAATTTTTCAATTGAAAAAAACTCAAAATGAAACAATACAAGATAATTTCACAGACAACTATTGTCTTGTTATCACTGTGAGAAAACTAACCAAAGAAACATCATGTAAAATGTGTACATTTGTTTTGTTTCTATTCAAATTTGACAATATCAACACACTAATGGTTACTGTGAAAGAGAAAGGAGGATGCCCATACGAATGTTATACACACTGTGCTGAGCTTTTTCCAATTGAGTGAGGTTGATACTGATACACAAGAATCAGTACCGACATCAGAACTGATGGAGGAAAATTTGATAACACAAGAATATATTGGACGAATTGCAAAAAGAAAAGATAGAGTGCATGTGGAAATTTCTAGCCGGTGCCAAAAATGGCTATTATTAAAGAATAATGTTCAATTAAAGGTGGAAATTGCAAATATTAGGAAGTAGGTGATGCGATTGCAGAGGCAAGAAAAAGTGAAACGAAAAATCAAACATGACCAAATCACCACAACTTCTGAAACCAACAAGACAATCTCATTTGTTGTGAAGATAGAAGATAGAGAGGTAGTATCGGCATTTACACAGATAGAGGACACGGTGGTAGTCTCAGAATCTACATAGACAGAGGATAGAGAGGTAATCTTGGTGTTCACACAGAATGAGGCACTTGTCAACCTGGAAGAAGCACGAGAGTTCATCTTGTTAGCAGAAATTTAGAAGTGGAAAACCACTACTTTTAGTTTCCAACGTGGGGAAATCCCCACAGAGGCTCATAAAAAATAGGTAAGAGAAATTCAAGGGAATTTCATAAGGGAAATCTCCAACTATATAAATCAAATGGAAAAATCACAAACCCCAAGTTTCTGGCACAAACCCTATCTTCTGCACATATTTCATTGCACAAAGAAAAACACTAATTGAACAAACAGAACCAAGAATTTATAGACAAGTAAACTACAAGCCTTATTAGCTAAATCATCAAAAGTTTTAAATGAAAAATAGCTTAAAATTTACTTTGTCTCTGCGGAATAAAGTTCCATCTACACATGCATTCTCTTGCACATCCTCCTTTCCCCGCATAGTAAAAGATTTGCACAAGGAAATCCTCGTGCAAGCAATATCCACATAATGAAACATAATAATAACAAATTAACATTCATATTTTAACATTAGTTTCATCCCTACCGAATAATGTTCCCTATGCCATGGCCTGTTCTCCCACACATGCCCCATCCTCTACACATTCAAATCTCTGCACAATGAAACATAATAATATTCATCCCCACATCCCTCGATCAACAAAGATTCATACCTCTATAAAATAATAGCTATAAACAACTACTATTGTTAGCGGTAGAGCCAGTGACTATGTCGTCAACGCACAATATAGTTCCCACTCCACACAATGAAACATAATAATAATAACATGCATTAATTTCCCTATGCACCCCCTGTTCTCCCACAAATACCCCATCAGAATTTTCTCCCTATCAAATAAACTTCCCAAATGTAACCCTATTATCCAACACATACCCCATCCCCAGCACAGTAAAAGCTCTGCACATTGAAACACAATAATATTAATTATTATGTTCTCTCGAACATACTCTATCTTCCACAAAGATTCATAGCTCTATAAAATTAGATCTCTACACAAATTCTCTCCCGCACATACTTTGCCCTCCACACAGTAAAATCTCCACACAAGGAAATATTTTAACAATAATTTCATCCATGTCAAATAAATTTCCCTATGCATCCCCATTATCCCGCACATACCCCATCACACGCATAGTAAAAAAAATTCACAGTGAAACATAATAATATTATTATGAAATTTTTTCATACCCTGTTCTCCCACACATACCCCCTCCTCCACAAATATTCATAGCTCTATAAAATCACAACTCTTGCATATTTTTTCAGCGCACCCTCATAACCCCCACCCGCCCCCGCCCCCGCAATCCTTCACAGAGGACTTGCAAACACATCAATTCTAACACCATTGGGAAAAGAAATAGAATACTCTCAAAGCACTCACAAAAATAACAACTCCACAAAAATAGATTAACATTAATTTCCCTATGCACCCTCATTCTCCCACAAATACCCTTGTTCTCCTGCACATACCCTATCCTCTGCAAGGATTCATAGTTCTATAAAATCACATCTCTACGCAACTTCTCTTCTGCACATACCCCATCCTCTACACAATGAAGCATAATAGTATTAATTTCAATTTTTTTCATAGTTAAATTAATTAAAGCTCCCCTATATCCCCATTTTAATTTTCCTATGTACCCCCATTCACCTGCACATACCCCATCCTAAAAAAAGAACCATAGCTCTATAAAATTAGAGCTATACACAACTACTCTCCCACACATACCTAGTCCTCTAGATGGTAAAATCTTTACACATTGAAACATAATAATATTAATTTGAAATTTGTTCATAGTTAAATTAATTAATGCTCCCTTTGCATCCCCATTCTCACAAGCAAATCTCTGCACACTTCTTTACATGAAAATATCTTATATACTCAACTTTCTAACATAATCATGTCAATTTGACATATATAAAGCGTATTTCACCAGATCCCATTATTTAACTTTTCCTGTGCGAACAAGCAATGTGTGGAGCTTTCTGAAGCTCCGCACACAAGAAAAATTCCACACATTGAACTTGACACTTGACACTTTAATTCTCATGTTCCACATATCTTCGTGCAGTTCTATATGATTTCATAATATTAAGTTTGCATAAGGAACGAAATGATATTGATTATTGCCTTATTATTTTGTTCTAAAACCTGTCACAAGATATTCGGCCTTGATAATAACACTTGGTCTTCTAAAATATTTAATTAGATTACAAAGCAACCTTTTAAATGTTTAAGTGTTATGACTAAGGTTTAAAATAATTTTTAAATAAAGTCCAATTCGCAATGCATTTAGGAATTATAATTTAGCTGTAAGGAATTTAATGCAACACAATATTGAGCAATAAAGCCTCAAATTTTTGTCATGCCTAAAAATAGTATCATTGCAATGGAAAATAAGTGCTTCATAGACAAACAGAAAAGAACTCATAAATATTTAATCTGATTTTAACGTGAAGAGGGACAAGTAGTGTGTGCAAATTTTCTTGTACAAATCTTTCTACACACACAAAACTCCACACAACAGGTATCCTAATGAACCATTGTGTACAATAACAAAACACACGATAATATGAAAAAATATTTAAATGTTTCTAAAGATATTTTAATTGGTAAAGAAGCACAATTTAATTAAGAGAATAACAACACATAATAATTTGAAAATATTTTATTTGGTAAACATTGCAATTTAATAATGAAACCTCAACTTTATGTAATGAAATAAAATACTTCCAAAAAAATTGCAATTGACTTGCCTTTTCTCTGCAAATGTGATATAGTTTTTATTTCACAATGTGTCAATGTCCCCACCCGTCGCCGACATAAGGGACCTGCAACATTGGGTAGAGAAGTAGTAGTGTTAGGCATAACATTGTGAGTGTCACAGCATTCACCGATGGAATGGTCACTCAGAAAATTAGTTTTTTTTTTTTAAATGAATTGTAAGGAAGTGAAAAATAGAAAAAATAAAATGCTCTCCACCACGAAAGTCATGTCCAATCTTAAGTCATTGCACCAATAAAAAATTAGAAAGATAAAAAATCAAAAAAATTATAAAATTATTTTTGAATTTACGGAAAATAGAAATATTCAGTGTTTTCTTGAAACTTTGGTTAAAATTGAAATAAAACAAAAAATAATGTAGATTCAATGCACTTTGACTATGAGGCGAATGCGATAGTCCTTGGTGAGGCAGAGACTAATAACTATTTTATAAAAATACAATCACATTATTGAAAATACCTTAACATAAATATTTTAATATTGTATCTTAATATTAATACTTTAATAAATTTTCACCAATTTTTATATTTATATGAAAAATGGTTAGTAAATATTCCCTTGAGAGTTTACCTATGCGTCTGAGACCTAGCTCTCCCCGCTGCTGGTTCTGGCCGCTAGCCAGCCTCGACTCCCTGGCCCTTTTCCAGTGTCTCTCTCCTGTGCGCCTGTCGATCTACATCGGATCCCTCATATCTCTGCCTGCTTGGCCAACGGCTGCTGCGCCCCTCCTCTCAGCCTTGCAGAGCCCTGCATGGAACCCAGCGGGGGCTCTGCCCCCCCCCATACCCTCCCACCGGAGATCTCGGCGTTCAAAGCCATGGTAGCTTCCAGCTCGAAACACCCTCCCTCAGCCAGCCAGCACAAATTCGTCAAGAAGCTCGATTCCATCCCAACGGTTTCCTTACCCGAATAAGAAATATGCAAAGCTGCCACGAATCTAGCTGAGAAAGGGTTGATAGGCCAGTTTACGGGTCTCTAGCCCTCCCCCAAGTCGGTGGAGGACTGGAAACAAAGAAACTGGTCTCCTTTGATCAAAGAAGGGGTTAAAAGCTACTCCGTAGGCAAAGGATTCTATGTATTTGTCTTTGAGAGCACGGAAGACAGAAGTCTAATCTTCAGAAATGGCCCCTATTTCATGGGACATCAGGGGTTGTATCTAAACAAATGGTCCTCGGATTTCGATCCCTCTCAGGACATCCCTTTAGTAGTTCCTGTCTGGCTGCGACTTCCCCATCTGCCTCTACACTGCTAGAACCAAAAAACTCTACAGATCATAGGAAATGCACTAGGAAAGTATATAGATCAAGCAGTAAGGAATGACCAATACTCATGCGCCCGAATCTGCGTAGAAGTTGACCTTAAGGAGGGTTTGCCTGAAGCAATAAAGCTCTCGGTGGCCGGATGGACCCACGTTTAGGAACTGGATTACGAACAGCTCCCCTTCAAGTGCAGATACTGTCATGAACACGGTCACTTTGCAAAGAACTGTAAGAAAAAGATTGAGGAGCAGGCAGAAAAAAATAATGAGGATCAGTGGACAGTAGTCCAAATAACCACCCAACAAAAAAAAGGAAATGGCAAAGGCAGCTTGAATGGAGCCCCAAGCAGTTTCAAGCCCAATCCAGAAAAGGAATCAACCCCGAAAAGCACGGAAAATCCCCAAACTATTCCCTCTTCCTCGACTCAGGAAAATATGGAGCACACAAAAGACCCATCCCCCATCTAAGAGGGGGAAGAAGCTTCACCGGTTGAGCCTACGCAATGAAGCCCCTCCAGCCCCTCATATGCTGATGTAACAAGGAAGAAGCCAAAAGAAAGCTCAGGATCTTCAGAGGACGAAACCTTTGAGCGACCTTCCAAAAGAGCAGGCAGGAAATCTTGCAAAGAGCTAAGGGAAGAGGAGGCCAAGCGACTCAAAGTCCAAGGGAGCCAGGCCACCATAGAAATGACCATGGGGAGAAATACCAGACCTAGGCCTCCCAAGGAAGGCCACACTCCCCTCCTTAAGTAAATGATGAAGCTCGCCTCTTGGAATTGCAAAGGGCTGGGGAACGCATCCAAAGCTGAAGCAATCAAAGACCTTCTGAAAATAGAACCTTCAGACATCCTCATGCTCCAAGAGACGAAGATAGAAGGGGGTGCTCTTCTAGATATCAACAAAACAAAATGGAAGAAAAGCGCAGGCAAAGCAGTTAGTTCAAGGGGATCCTCCGGAGGGCTGGAAACTCTCTGGACTGAAGACTTATTTCAGCTAAAAAAGTCCCATGAAACCCAGCAATGGATCTTCACGGAGCTGTCACACTGCACAAGTAAGTTGTCCATCTCTTTGTTTAATCTATACGTTCCTGTCACATATTCCGAAAAACGAGATTGCTGGAACTCTCTTTCAGCTTTCCTCGAACAGCATAATCCAGAAAATATTATCATAGCAGGTGACTTCAATATATTTCTAAAAACAAAGGAGAAAAGGGGTGGATCCAGCAGCAAAGATCCAATGCTGGCTTTTGTTGAAGAGCTCTTACATCAATGGGATTTACTAGACTACACCCCAGTGCGCGGCCTTTTCACATGGTCTAACAATAGATCTAGACTGGATCACATAGCCGCTCACTTGGATCGATTCCTGGTTCAAAGTTCGATCATGTTGAACAAAAAAATTATCAAGACCAAAATTTTGCCTAAGCTCACCTCAGATCACAAGCCGATCCAGCTTCTCTTAGATGATGAAGAAAATTTGGGGCCCCTCCCTTTTCACTTTAATCATCTATGGATTGAGAGAGAAGGATTCTTCAACATTGTGAAAGAAGCCTGGGTCAAACCTATCTCTGGATCCCCAAGTTTTGTCTGGGAGAAAAAACTCAAGGCTACAAAGTAAGCGCTAAAGGATTGGATAAGGAAACCAGCCCCCAATCCATCCATTACAAGAAAAGATGTAGTGCATACATTAGAGAACCTGCAAGATGATATGGAAATTAAAGAGATCACAACAGAGCTACTGGAGCAAGAAACAAAGGCCCAAAGCTCAACCTATTGAGCCTTAAGAAAAGAAGAAGAATACTGGAGAATTAAATCAAGAAGTCTGTGGTTAAAAGCAGGGGATCGGAACACCTCCTTCTTCCACAAACAATGTAGAGCTCGATTGTCCAGGAACCACATCTCAGAAATAAAAACAGCAGATGGCAAAATTAGACAGGGCTTCACCCAAGTTAAAGAGGCCACAAACAGTCATTTCAGGAAATTATATAGCGAGGATCCTCAAGACAACAAGGAGGAGACAACATATTTCCTCTCTAATATTCCCCATCTGATCAAACCTGAAGATAATGCCTCTCTCATCAGCGAAGCCACCGAGGAGGAAATAATCAAAGTCATTTGGTCCATGGAATCTGATAAGGCCCCAGGGCCGGACGGCTTCACAATCCACTTCTATAAAGTTTGTTGGAACATCATCAAAGTTGATCTTCAAAAGATGATTAAAGGATTCATGAGAAAAGCAAAGATTGGCGGAGGCACCAACTCCACTTATTTAGCCTTAATCCCAAAAGAATCCAACCCGGAAACTTTCACAAGATTCAGACCGATATCGATATGCAATGCATCTTATAAGATTTTGGCCAAACTCCTTGCAAATAGGATTAAGCCTCTGTTAAAAAGGCTGATCTCTAGCCCCCAGGGAGGATTTGTGGAGTAGGCATATCCTTGATAATGTTATTCAGGTCCAGGAGACAATCCACTCCAGCAAACAGAGAAATGAGAAAGGTATGGTGATAAAGTTAGATATGGAACACGCGTTTGATAGAGTAAACCGATCCTTCCTCTTCAAAGTCCTCATCAACTTTGGCTTCTCGCCCCACTTTGTCAAACTCATTAAAGCATGTACTGAAAATCCCTGGATCGCCCCTCTAGTCAACAGACACCCTTCCATCTTCTTTCAAGCCTAGAGAGGCATCAGGCAGGGATGCCCTCTCTCCCCCTTCCTATACATTCTAATGGCCGACTCTTTTAGCAGAAAGCTTATTGTTGAAATATCTGCGGGAACCCTTCCTGGACTCAAACCTTCCCCTGGTGTTGACCCCTTGAACCATGCACTTTTCGCAAACGATTCTCTTCTTCTTGGTGGCGCTTCTTCTAGAATTGCCAAAGTCTTCAACTCAGTTCTCAAAAGTTATTGTAGAGTATCAGGAGCGTAGGTCAACAAAAATAAGAGCGAAGTCTACACCTGGAATATAGATAATCATGAGTTAACAAGAATTTCGCACGCCCTAGGGTTCAGAGGCCATAACCAATGGGATCGATTCAAATACCTAGGTCTTCCTATCTCAAATGGGCCTAATAGGAGGTATTTATGGATAGACATTATCAGCAAAATTAAATCAAAAATAGCAGCATGGGGTGGATTCTGGCTTTCTAAAGGAGGCAAAGTCATTTTAATTAAGTCTCTCTTATCTGCGCTTCCAGTTTATCAGGGAGCATTCTTACTCACCGCCAGAAACGTCATGGATCAGATCTCCAAGCTCTTAAGAGACTTCTTATGGAAAGGAGGGAAAGGTAACGAAAGGAAGATGCATCTGGTCAACTGGGACTTGGTTAAAAGGCAAACAACAGAGGGCAGCCTTCAAATCCGCGATCCATCTCATGTCAACCTTGCGCTCGGAGGTAAGCTCCTGTGGAAACTGTTCAACGATCCCAAGCATCCTACCAGCGCCATCCTACTGTCAAAATACGCTCAGAATACAGCCATCAACAACATGCAATTCGAGCCGTCATCCAACAGTTCTCAGGTATGGGCCCTCTATTGTAAAAGTAGCACATTCTTTAAAAAATCGCTTTACAAAGTCCCAGGCAATGATAAGTGAATAAACCTTTGGAAGGATCGAATCATGGGTCGTGACCCTTTGGAGCAGATAGAGGATATAAAATAACTCAGAGTCTAGCTGTTGAGCGCAGGCATAAATAGGCTGCGTGACCTCTCTATATGGGATCACCGAGGAGAGTGGGCTGGGTGGGATTTTCATGACGCCCCTGGTCGGCTATCTGCACAGAGAAACCAATTAATCAATCTTCTGGAATAATCGAAGCCTGAGAACTGGCATATAAAAGATAGCTGGGCATGGGGACAGACAGGCGTTTATACCACTGCAGCTGGTTATAATTCCCTTCAGGAATTAAGAAACAGCAACCACAATTCAGCCTTCTGGAAGCGAGTTTGGGATAACCTTGCTCTCCCAAAGGTAAATTTTTTCTTCTGGACATTGATTCACAATAAAATTTTAACATGTGACAATCTAGCAAAGAGGAATATAGTTGGGCCTCACAAGTGCGCGCTATGTAGAAATAACCAGGAAACAGCCCAACATTTATTCTTGGACTGTCATTTTTCCAAGGAAACGTGGGGCCTCATCCTTTTGGGACTACAGATACCCCCCCTTCCCCAGTATTCTATAACAGACCTTTTCGCCTCTTGGAACAAGCACTACCCGCAAAGCATTCCCATTAAATCCTTCTGGAACAAAGTCTGGATAGCCATTCCAAAATTTGTCTGCTGGCAGATTTGGTTGGCACGCAACGATCAGATCTTCAATGGACATCAACTCTCCTCTCTCCAGGTTGCAGCTAAAGCCAAAGCCTTCCTTTTGGAAGCAGCCCAACAGTAGTTTCATAAAGAGTATCCTCTTCTCCACCCTGAAGAAAGGAGATGGCTCTGCCCTCTGGAGCCTTCTCCTCGAAACTCCCCCCTCAATATCCAAACAGCAAACCCGGAATGGCGCAGAAGAGACTCTGAGGACACTTTCTCAAACTGGTGGAGATCCAAAAAGCTAACCACAATCTTCTTTGACGGGGCCTCCAAAGGAAATCCAGGAACTGTCAGTGCACGAGGGATCATTTATTCCACATAAGGGACTCTAAAAGACTGTGTTTGCTGGAGTTTAGGCCAGAAATCCAACAACCAAGCTGAAATTTATGGCCTTCTCAAAGCCTGCCAAATAACAAGAGATCAGGGTGTTAAAGAGCTGCAAGTTTTTGGAGATTCCGAGATCCTAATAAAAAAATTAAATACAAAAGATCTCTTCAGTAATGCTGCTCTAAACAAAATCTTGGGCAGATTGAAAAGAGTGTTGCAAGAACTCAATACCTACAAGTTCTACCATATTCTCAGAAACTTAAACGGTGAAGCTGATCAAATGGTGAATAAAGGATGTGCTCTCCCGAAAGGGAAGCTGTTTGTAAATGGAAACATCTCCATCCAAACGCCATGAGATTGATGTAATCCAAAATCTGAAGCAGAAGGCTACTCTCTTTGTAATTGGGGCTGCCATGGCAAAGTCCCCTCTCACCTTTTCCACGTAAATAAAATTTCATAACCGTTTCAGTTAAAAAAATAAAAAAAATCCCTTGAGAGTACCCTTAACCTCTTAGTCATATAAACATAATCGATAACTCTAAGAAATCTTTAAAAGAAAATTAATTCCTCAATATAGTCTTGGTGTTAAAGTGACAACCTCAAGATTTGATTATGGGCCTTTTCCACATTACCCCAATGAGTTATTGATTCATCCCAGTTAAATAAAAGAAGAGAAAGAAGATAATGAGCTCTGCATCATTAAAAATAAATTTATGAATACAATTAAATTCTTTCCACTAATTTATTTAATGAAATGTAAGACCTTTCTAAGGACTTTATGGATTGTATGCATTATAAACATGTATACTAAATTTTCATTATTTAAAAATAGTTACTTTATTTTTTTATTTGAAATAGCTATGAAGGTGATTTTATTTTATTCTATTGTAAAATTCAAATCTACTTACATATTCTATTGTAATAAAATTAATTTCAAAATTTTATTAATAAAATTCTAAAACGGTTTCTATTTCTTGTTAGATTCATAACATAACTCATCTAACAAGTTTATAATTCAATTAACATTGGTTAAGTGATCAATAATAATAATAACTAAAATTATGATAAGAAAGAGATACTTTTTAATTCTATTTGATTTAATATAACATTTTTATAATTCAACTAATATTAATTGAGTGATTAATAATAACTTAAAAATAGTAATTAGAATTTTTTATTTTTCCCCTTGGAAAAATCGTAATTTTCATTATGTGAAAGAAAATTACATGTTGTATATGCAAAGTGCATATGTTGTATGTGAGGCAGAGTGTCTATCGTAAATAGGAGTATCCAATTTAACAGAAATTAATGCCTTGCATCCATGCAAGGAGGCACTGTTCTACGAAGAAGTTCAGTGAAAATAAACAAAATAACTCTACATAGAGAGCACATGTTTTTTATATATACATCTATTAATTTAAAAGCATAAAATATTTACAAATGGTAACAAAAGTAAAAATATAGGCTCCAGCTGAGCCATTTAGTCCGTCATGTCCATAAATGGTCGATGGTAAAATTGGTAATGAGAACCATCCCTCTGTTCTTGAATCAGCCAAGTGCCGAGAGGCCTAACTGTATCTTCTTTAGATAGTAGATCGGCAGCTGTGTTTCATTCCCTATAATTATGACGACATACAAATGAATCAAAGTGTTTAATGAGTCGGTGTGCCTCATCCATGATATGTTTCAGAGAAAATGCAGAGAAGTTTGATGTTTTGTTTATCCAATTACAGACAATTTTTGAGTCACCAAACAATTTTAGATTACTACAGTGTTTTTCCAATGCAAATTGTATGAGATATTTTGTTGTAATTAGCTCAGTGAAGCTGTTTGTGCCTCTCCCCAGTCCCATTTTTATATGAAAGTGGTGGGATTAAGATAAGTACAGAATGGAACCTCCCCCACATCCATCTTCTTGTGTTGAACTGTCAAAAAATTCCCATGGTTGTAAATAATTTATGGGTTCGGGGACAATGGTTCTGGGAAATGTGGTTTCCTCATCATCAGGGATGATGTTGTAGTCTATCAGCATATGAGCTGTGATGGAGGGCTAGTGGAGAGAAATATTCTGAAAAATGTATCTATTGGGAGCTATCCAAATTTCCTAGCAAATAAGGAGGGGTAGGTTCTTGGCCTTTGTCGGGACTGCATTGGTCCACCATGAAGACTAGATATCCTTTACTGTTAAGCCCTACCATATGTTCTGGGAGGAAAAGGTCAAGAGGATTGAGCTCCAAAGATCCTTTGCAGCCTGGCAAGTAAGGAAAAGGTGGTCTACTGCTTTGTTGTTGTTCTTGCACAAGCAACACCAAAATGGTCTGTGTTGTGCACATTTGAGGAGGTTATCACCAATGGGGATCTTATATTTGAGGATTGTCCACATGAGAAGTCAGGTCTTAGGGGGAGCTTTGAGCTTCCACATGTGCTTCCACCAGAGCTCGGTAGCTTGAGGTCGACGAGCCTCGGCTAATACAAGGTAGCCCTCCTTGAGGGAGTATTTACCTGATTTTACAAGCACCCAGATTATCTCGTCCTCCCCTGCAACAATTATAATGTGAGATTTAGTTAAGGACGCAATGTATCTATCCCATTGCTGCTCCCCTTGTTATGGAATGTGTAGGATGCAGGCAAATTTCCATGCTTGTTGAAACAAAGTGGTATGATTAGGGTCTGCAATATGACAGATATGGGTGATGCTTGGAGTGCTGAGATGGTTTTTAATCTCTATAGATAGCCTGTGAGCATTCCTGTAACCAATCCAAGGATCTTCCCTTATACATACAAATGTGCTAGATTGTATTCTCCAAGTAAGGCCCAATCAAATGCTGGTCATTGATTTCAGCACTTCCTTCCATATAACTGATATCCCTATATTACTTCGATGTGGTTGTCTTAGCTAGTCCATCAGATTTAGAGGTGCAATATATTTTGAGATGACCACCATACTCCACATGCTATTCATGGTGATTAGTTTCCAACCAAGCTTTGTTGACAGTGCTAAGGAGAAGTCCTCGAGCTTCTTTATGCCCCATCCTCCCCATTTCTTTGGTAGAGTAAGTGCCTCCAATTTGACCTAGGAAAAAATTCTCCCTGACTGTTTACCCTTCCAAAGAAACCTACAACATAGATTTTGTATTCTAGAGAGGATACCCCTCGGTTTCCATGCTAAGGACATCCAATATACTAGAGTGGCCTCAAGAATTTCTTTTATGAGTACTAATCTACCTACCCTAGATAGCTACTTGTCGTACCAGATGTTGAGCCTCCTTTCCAATTTGGAGATAAGCCATGTCCAATATGTTATTTTATATCCCAGAGGCTTTACCCTGTATCCCAGATATCTAAGGCCATCCTCCATTCGCAGAAGGGTAAATGGGAATATTTGGAGAGAAAATTGTATATCATGGGGAGAGCATCCAGGAGCTGTAATGCTGGACTTGTTGCAGTTGATAACCATGCTAGTGGCAGTTTGAAATAAAGAGAAGGTATTCTTCATTATTGTCAGGTCCCCTATGCCTCCATTGAGGAATATCGGGACATCATCCACAAATAATAAGTGAGTTAGGATGCATCTGTCAGTGATTTTGATTCCTTGGATCCCCTGATATGTTCCTCTTTAATAGGTCTTCTAAGCCCTTCCATGACGAGTAGGAATAGCAGGGAAGACAGAGGGAATCCCTGCCTGAGACCTATTTCTGAGTGAAAGAAAGGTGATGTTGCTCCATTTACAAGAACACTAAAGGATATATTTGTTATACAGGACATGATCCATTTAATAAACTCATATGGGAAGCCAAGGTGTGTTAGGAGCATTCTGATATATAGGCAGCTTACTCTATCAAAAGATTTGGAGAGATCTACCTTTAAGATCATACCTTTCATTTTCTTTGACTGTAGAGAGTGGAGTACCTCTTTTGTAGTTCCGACTGCCTCATGGATTTGACGATCTTGCAAGAAAAAAAATTTCTCAGCAGAGTTATGCGTGGATAGGATGGGGCGGAGGCGATTGCTATGATTTTAGAAATGATTTTATAAATGTAATTGCATAGGGATATGTGATAGAAATCATCATAGGAGGTTGGATTATCGGATTTGGGAATGAGGGATATGAAAATGGTATTGAAAGCTTCATACATCTTGTCATTTGTCCTGCAATCTTGAATGACCTTAAGGAGATATTCTCCAAGAGTGTCAAAAAAGGGCAAATAGAACTCCACCGACCATCCATCTGGCCCTGGCCTTGAACTAGGAAGAGTTGAATTTGAAAGGGCCTTTAGGCTTATTAAACCCCCCTCTTATTTCTAGGTATATCAGTAGATGATATGAGATACCTCCTAATCCCACCCATTATTAATAATTAAAACCCATGTTCAGTAGTTGCTCTTTAATAAGAAAGTGGTTAAGTCTTCTGGCGAGAATGTCTTCACCAACTTTGTTGTTCCTCCAGGTGGGCTGCAATTTTGCTAATGGTATGTCTACAATACTATGGATTTCCAATATGTTCTCAAAGTATGCTGTTAGGGGATCAATCTGGGCATGATGTCCCCAAGATTCAGAGAGGTCGATCGAAAAATTTAGATCCCCTCCAAGGATTAAGTAATCTCTTTGCAAGATATCATAAATTAGTAAATGGTCCCAAAAGTCTAGACAGTGATGGCAGGCCCATTCACATTTATAAGCCTAATCTCAATGCCCAAATCAGATGAGAAAATATCTGCCCCAATATGCCCACTCCCTCCCCAGCTATTGCAAATATTGATGATTCGAGTGTTATACCCCAATGCAATGCCACCCGAGCATCCATTTGCATCAAGAGCCAGAAAGGACCAACCCAGGAGCATAGATTCAAGTAGGTGGGTGATGGTTTCAGCTGAACCTAAGATTTGTTGAAGGAAAATGACATCGACTGATTCATAGATGATCAATCTATGAAGAGCTAGTTTTTTATTAGGCCTAGCTAACCCTTTACAATTGAAAGAGAACAACTTCATGGAGGGGGTTCGGCCGGGGTGTTCAGAGCTCTAAGTACCCTGTCAATGGTGTTTTGTTTCCTAGATGTTATCTCCTATCCAGCCTATAGCTTTTCTTTGGTGAGGGAGGAAGGACGTCCTCGGGGAGGCTTCGGGGGGATGGGAGGAGTATCCAGGCTGATGCCAATACAAATAGGGGCTTGTGTTTTCACCTGAGATTGAAGTGGTTATCTCAGGGATGGGGGACCAAGATCAGAGGCAGAGGATATGAGAGGGGGTTCCTCTAGGAAGCAAGGTGGAGTGCAAGAGAATGAGGGAGAGGGGTTATGGACGAGGCAAGCTAGAGAAATGAGGGGCTGAGTGATGAAGGTCGAGACCTGATTAATTACAGAAAAAATGTTATGTTTTTAGAAGGAGAAAAGTTATTAATAGAGCAGGGTATAGAAGTGTTCATACTTGAAGATAAGGCAGCCCCAGCAGCCGCCCTTGCCCTGGTCAGAGGAGAGGGAGGCCGATATGGTGCCTTGTCGGGCTTCTTCAAAGGCTCCTTGGTTGGTGCTTCCTTTGTTGCTTCAGGGTCAATATGTGTCTCTGCATATTCAGAGGGGCGATGGTCCCCATGTGTTTGTGAATCTTTGGTACGTATAGCCTTGTCGAATTCCTTTTCTCTTGATTTTCTACTGAGGGGATAGTCTCCAAAAAGATAACCCACCATATGGTACCTTCTACACCAAAAAGGCACCCCTTCGTAGTAAAAAATCTACTGCCAAGAGAAATTCCTCCATTGGAGGGTAATGTGTTCCTGTAAACCCTCCCTAGTATCTAAGTGAACTAGTATCCTTGTGCATGCCATTATGCTGGTGGAGAGGAATGATTTGTCATGTTCAAGGTAGATGCCCAAGGAGTTCCCGATGCGCCGAAAGATGTCTTTGGACTAGAATTGTAGGGATGTCCTCGTAGGCGGACCCATAGAGGGCCAACCTCGAGTTGCTCCCTATCTGGATCAGAAAGGGGGTTCCACCAGTGTAGGAGGACAGGGGCCTGTTAAATGTACCAAACTGATGACAAGACCTTGTTTGTATGCTTGGCTCTAGCAAACCTCAACACAAACGAGCCCCTGACGAAGGTTTGGATGAAAGGAAGCTCGGCCATGTGTTGCCCCCAAACTTCCTCTATCCATTGCTTCAGCCAAGCCGCAGTGCAATTTTTCCCACAATCCCTTCCAACCAAGACTTTGTCTACTGTGTCCATGGTGTCTCCCCACTGAATATCCTCTCCCAAGTTGATGATGACGTCTTGCGCCTTAGATTTTACACACCTCTGTTTCTTGCTTGGTTTGTGCCCTGCATCAGTGGAGTTTTTTTGAGTGCCACTCAAAGGAGGGTTTGATTGAGGGTTTGCAATGTTTAAACTCGGCCTAAAGGGGAAGGTGCTAGAGATGGGAGGGATGTCGGTGAAGCTTCCTAATGGGGGGGGGGGGGGGGGG
>APFE030602561.1:27128-84928 GCA_000404065.3 Pinus taeda | reverse complement strand
GGGGGGGGGGGGGGGGGGGGCGCAATAAATTCACCGCAGGAGGATACCCAAGAGAAGTGGCCAAGGGTTTTTTGGAGGGAGCAACTGAGGGATTATGAGAACAGGTAGATGGAGGGAAAGATGGGTAGCCCGAGGAGTAGACAACTAGGTTAGGGCCTATGGAACGGGCCGCAAAATTTAGGGTGGACAGCGACAGGGGCGGAGTTGCAAAATCTGACCAGGAGGAGGTGGCCTCTAGGAGAGTATCGACCGAGCATGAGGTCCCCAAGATCAAGGGCAACATCGCAATGGTGTTGTTCAATTCATTGCTAAAAGGGAACAGGCCTGCCGGATTTGCATGGGGGGATGTCTAGATGGAGGCTCCCTCTAGTGGGTCTTTTGAATAGTCCACAAGGTCCTCCATAAATGCTTAGAAAGACCCATGCCAGTTTCCATCCTGAAAATGTGAAAGCCCATTGTTGTTGAGACCGAGAGCAGGTAGGGGAGGTCGGAATGAGAACGATGAAGTTACAGAGAGGTAAAAACTCAAACCACAACGGGGAGACGACGGAGGTGAATGGCGTCAGGAAAGTATGGTTTAGAGAGGGCAAGAATGGATTAGGTGCATGAGGGTAACTGCTTCAGTTTGCAACACATGGGCCCTAACCCTAACCCTTGTCGGGCCTCCACTTCAGGAAAACTGCAAGCCTCATCTTTTCAGCGTTCCTAGTGGACTTACTCCTCGAAGATTTTAGTAATTAGAATTATAACAAGGGATATATACTCAATTTTATTTTATTTAGTCTAGTGATATAACATTCTTGTAGCTCTTGCTTTGTGTCAAAATTTTAGTGCTAAACTAGATTCACCTCCCAATTAACTAGAAAAATCCTTATTGGTGATATTAATCTCCATTATTATAATCAAGATTTATAACATTAAAATTAGATTATTAGATAATATAGAGGTTTATTTATTTATTTTTGCATAATTTCTAAGATTCTATTGATAAAACAAAGATTTACAAATTGCTTGATATCATGTGTGTCTTTAGCTTGCTATAGGGGAAACTAGACCAAAGATAGAATAGTAGCTAATCCATAATCTAAAAATTGACAAATGAAAACCATACGCAACATGCACAATATTTTACTAGTGATGTTGCCCCACCAAGGGGGAAAACAACATATAAAGGCATAAGGTAGACCTATATAACTACCAGTTCACACTAAACTGAGTTTAACTAGAATCATGAACATGTCCCATAAATGGGAGATTTATCATTTGGTAAAAACAATAGGAGAAACAAAGTTTTGAATAATTTAAAATAACAGGAAAATGTGAAACTTGGGAACCAGGAAGATAAGTGTGTGTCCAAATTCATGGGATGACCCACTATTGCTACGAGGTGGCATTGAATATCTTGGAGGTGACTCCACCTCCATATGTGCCAAGTGGTCCTCCACATCCATCATTAACATCTTTAAATCCTCTATCCTATGAAGGAGATTTTCTTGTACCTCTCATCTATCAACAAAACCTTCCCAAGAAGAAGTTTAATATGCCAATAAATTTCAACTATATAGAGGTAATGATTACAATTCCCTCTAGTATTTCCAATATTCGAAATCCACACTACCACACCATAAAAAATATATCAATCTAGTATACTGTGAAATTCTTGTCCCACCTCCTCTTCATCTTCATGATTCTTTTATTGTATCTAAATTGAGTTACGAGCTTGGTAATTTCATGTTAAATATTTAATTCCAAATCTTTCCCAAGAACCACCAACTTTTCCACATCCACCCCTTCCTTAGTGACAGTGGGCTCACTATCTGGTCATGGAAATAAGAGGAAGGAAAAAAGTCAATGGGATCAAGAGACTCAAAATGGAGGGACAAAGGTAAAAAAAAGTCCACAAAAAAGGACAAATCATTTTATGAAGAAATGGAGGAGTTAGAGGAAATTAGAGAAAATCCATCCTAGTTTGACATAGTTAATAAAGGTGGGGAGGAATCCAAGAAGAGGAGAGAATCTAGAGACACATGAGGAGAGAGCCAATTAATATTCATGGCAAGAGGGAAGAGCAACAAGGAGGATAGTAGTGAAAATAATATGGAGAATAGAACCTTTCATTAGGGGAAATCCATGTCCTCAAAGTTGTTAGAACATCTAACATGAGCAAGAGTGATAAATTCCATAATGTGTTGAGAATGGAACCCTAATCAATGATGGTCATGAATGTATTTTTGAGGAGATTCCATGTACAAGTGGAGTGATAAAGGTGGCTCTAGAGACACACACAAGACAAAGAGGGCATATGGAAGCTCAAAAATCAAAGTGATCAAAATTCTTTCAAACTAGGACCAGAGCGTAGATCTTGTCGTCCTGATCGCAGCGGTGTGAACGATTCATCAATCCGAGCTCGTATGAGGGAGAACGAGGTAGTCAAAGTTTTGGTCAAAGTTGGACTATGGGCCAAGTTTAAGTGTCCTACAATTTGACCGACCCCGGGGCATGAAACCTAGCTCCCAAAAGTAGGCGAATTTGTTCGATCGTTAATTTGTCTAATATCCCCTATATTAGACAAATTAAAAAAATATGTTATTATCTAAAAAAATAAAAAAATAAAAAAAATATTATGAAATGGGTGGCAAGCCATGACCCCTGCCACCCCCACTGGAACCCAAAAACAAATTTTATATTTTGGGCCAAGAGGCCGTGACCCCCGCCGGCCCTAACCCACCTAAATCAACTCAATGGGTCGATGGCCATTACCGAGCCGAACCCTCAAACACCCCAACCACACGTTATTAATAACATTTATGTTATATGGGGTGGGTGGACCACCTCTGGTGGACCCGGCCCACACCCCAACCATTGTACAACATGCCATAAATATCTTTGGGCTGGCAGAAATCGGACTTACCTGGCCACTTGGGCAGCCCGCTCCACAAGCGGCCCAACCGCCCTTTTAATACACCAACCAAAACTTTAATGCACCAACCATATGTGTAAACAGTTTTGCCCAAAACAGGCCCACCATGTTTAAATATAATAAACTGTGTATATTTGGAGGGGTTGGGATTTGATCCCCTAACCTCTCCACCTCCATTGGTCCACCTTAACACAATGCCAAATGACCTCTTTTGGAAATCTTCGCCCACAAAACACCACATAAACTCATTTTCTAAGTGCACAATGGAGGCCAAGGGCACAACACGGAAACCGAATTTGTATTTTTTAATTGTTTTGCAGGTGGAACCATGATTCTAGAAAAAGCACAAGTGGAACCATGATTGAGCCAAATTTTCAGGAGGGAAAAAATTTTGCAGTTTCCAAATTGAGCAAATTTTATGTCGATCCTACACCTCTTAGCGACACGAAGTTGATGGTGCGATCAGAATTTTGATCTGAGTAGCAGATTTTCAGATGACCCAAAGGAGGGAATCTTTGAGGAATCCAAGGGGAATCCAAAAGATTCCTTAAGCCCTAGATTCTCACTTTGTCATAATTCAGAAATTTGATAGTCGATTTTACCCTATTTGATGCCACAAATCTGATGGTGCATTCAGATTTTCCATTTGATCATTCTATTTTTTGGCCACTTTTCAAAGTGGAGTGAAGGTATCAACATTCAATGTGTGAACAGTCATTCCATGAGATTCGACGCCACGAGATTGATGGTACGGCCAGCTTCAGCAGTTTGACATCCTTTTCTTCAGATGGACCCAGGATGTGAGGTATATGCAGTATGTTCATGTACTTATTTTTTCTATGAGATGCATTGTGCTGCATAGATCCCTATTTGTTGTTTGATGTGGGATCTTGTTTTCTTACTTGTTTCATCATTCCTACTTGATCTGATGCAGAATCGCCTGTGGGATGTACTTTTTGTCATGATTCATCATGTTTTGTTTGAGATCCCTTTGTTGTTATTTTGATGGGATACTCATGCGTCGCCATGTATGTTTGCATTGAGATCCCTTTTATGCCATGTTGGCGGGATGCTCATTATCATCATGCATGAGTTTAGGTCATACTGATAGGAGTCCTTTTTGAATGAGAGTTCTTGCAGCGAAACATCTCTTTGAGCCACTCCTATGTGAGGAAATTTTCCTTGTATGATAGTGACATCACCACCTATGTACATCATCACTATTGACAACACTTAATGCAAAGACCTGCACCATCTTGACACTAGGGCCCAGAGACGTAGTCCCTCTTGGATGAACTTAGTTATCAACGTCTTGTTATTTTATGTTGCTAATGATTGTCATTTTCCTTCTTCTTTACAACATGCATATATGTTCAATTATTCTATTTTCAATGCAATTTTAATCACATCATGAAAGTAAAATATCTTGGTTAAATTCAGGAGTTGAGTCAACTCAGATCAATTAGGGTGTAGAAACTCATTATCACATCTGATACATTCTTGGGACTATCTACCAAAGCCACCTTCATTGGGGAAGATAACATAGAGAACTATAACATAAATTTTATTTATTTATTAGGATGATAATGGTTAAGTTTTACTAAGAATATTTTTTTCTATCATAAAAAATACTATTACCACTAAGAAACAAAGGGTTCATATCATAACTAAAAATCCTTAAATTTAAGGATGTTAAACTCTTCTATAATAGTCAGATTTTATATAACATATTATTGATGTAAAATATCATATTAAAATAATTGAAGTCAAAGGAATTATTTAAAATATTAAATACTATATTTTTAATTATTTGTATGATACATATATCGATATAACATATTTTACATAAAGGAAAAATTCATAAAGTATGAATATTAAGAAGAATTTAAGAATTTGTATTTATTTAAAGTATAGAAGTCTTGAAACTTTTTATCTATTTTTAAATATGAAATATAAAATATTTGGTGATTTTTTAATAAAAATATAAAATTTCTACAAGGGTGGTAGGTATAGCAGGGATTCTTATTAATCCCTGGGGGAGGTACGCATATGCATGGAGCTTGGGTGCAGCCTAAAATGTTGCAGCAAAAACCTATTGATTTCTCCAAGGTCTCAAGTTATCTAATAACATTAATGATCCTATATTGATAGCTCTTAGAGATTCATTTGTCATCATCAAAATTATACTCTAAAACAAATCCCTACAAGACAACCAACTAGCATCCATAATAGATCAAATTAGACTTGAAAAAGAAAAAATGGGAACATATGTTAATTCAAAATCCCTTCATATCAAAACTAGGTAGGTGACCACTTAGGAGATTTGGATATAAAAGAAAAAAATGGGATCCTTATCATGAATTCCAAATATTATTTCCAACCCATTCCATAGTCTATCCATGATCCTTACACAATAGAGCACTACAAGGAAAATGATATTTCATGCAATGGTATTACATCCGGCCATTGAAGGTGTAAGACTACAAGAACCCCTCATCTCCTTCACATTCATAATAACTTTGCCACCTTTTGTTATCATCCTTGGTATTCATCACCGGGAAATGCATTTGGGATAATCTATATGGTTCATAATTGAGTTAGTTATTAGTTGTTCCTTTTCATTTCTAGTGAAATTTTCCTATATGCAACCACATTACTATCTGTAGGTTCTTTTGTAAGCATGTTTCAGTCTCTATCAAAGTTGATGACTCAAAACCCCAAATATTTGGGCCAAATCACTAATGTAATCTTAATTCCCTCCCCTTCAAAAAACCATTTAGGTTTCAATTTTCCTATCCTCCCCTCTTTCCCACCCCTTGAGAATTATTCTAATATTTTCATGTTCATTTTCTCTAAATTATATGTGAAATCATCCACCTTGTTCATGAAAAAACAATTACCCATCCCCGATTGAGAGTTTCACTAATTCAAGGCCCAATCTTTGGTTATCCTTGGATTCCTTTAACATCCCCCAAATGGGGAAAATCACCAATAGTGAAAAAAAATAGATTATACAAATATTGGAAGGATGAGGCAACTATTGCAGAGCCAGGATGCTATAATAAAGGATTTGGAATGATAATTGATATGTTGTGATGAAAAGTTACAAGAAAAAATTCAACTAATTTCTTTCACAAAATATGGGACTTATGACAAACACATTTGTGACAAGTTCCTTGATATTTTAGACCCTATTTTTTTTATTCCAAACAAGTAGGTCCATGTAATTTTGATTAATATGGATAGTGTGTCCTCTTGGATCTCTTCCCCCTATCTCCATGAACCCTAGTTCAATTCAACACAATATTCTTAAGGCTAATTTGGAACCAATTTTTGTGGAGGACAAGGTTCGGTGAAACAAGGGAAGCTCAACACCACATCTCCACTCTAAAGATCCGCTAATAGCCAAACCGATGAAGGAGACACCTCTAAATTAGTAACCCAACCTATTATTTTTTATTTTTTGGATGTATTACAAAGTTTTCTATCGTGATAGAGATTTTAGCAAAATACATGTATCTAGGTTATTTAGCACTAATCTATATTGGAAACACTCTTAGATGTTAGTAGAAAAAGAATGATATGGACAATAATAATTCTATAGAAATTAATGTTTAGATTCAATACTACTCATGAAATTTACTAAATCACAAGACTTGAAGCTACTCTACTGATATGAAAAAGTTAATTCACCATCTAGAATAAGAATCATAGACATGAAAAAGGAAACATCACACATGCACAGAGATTTACCTAGGGGAAACAAACTGCTAAAAACCCCTTACTATCTATATTTCATTAATCAGATAATAGAGATGAAATACATATGCCTGCTCAAGCCTAAGCACAACCTGCAAATGTATAGTTTATCCATCTACCAAACTAACTAACTCTAGCCAACACTTATCCAATTTTCAAGCCCTCCAAGCTCCTATTTCCATGTGATATTCCCCTAGGAAATTGGACCCTATTATTTAGGAATTTCCCACTATTCAATTGTGCAATTCCCTAGGGTCCTTCCTTTGAATGAATGCACCACCTATAAACATTGGAATATGCTGCAACTAACAGTTCACTGCCTTAGAATATCCATCTCAAACTGGTAACTCAAATTTTTTTCACACAAGAATTATTTTGGGATCATTGATTATTTAACTAGTTGATCACTGAGTGTGGTTGAAGTTCCACTTCCAAAACATGACCTCCACTAGTTCATCTGAAAGTTAGAACTAGTTAAATTGATAATAACTCAAATTAACTGAAATAGATTGCAAAAAATTAGCAATAAAACATATTGAACTAAACTCAAGCTTCTTCAACTTGAATTAACTGAGTTAATTGAGTGACAAGTTCCATGTCACCTAAGTTAACTACCTCCAAGATTTCTGTTGAAATAGAAATTCGAATTTTCTCTAATTTGACCAAGCCAAAGTCAAACTGATATTTTTTTCTACATTTTCAACACTCCCACTAAAAAATAAATGGATTATCAACCACCCTTGTCCTGCACATGTGGAACTCGAACTTCCTCTTGATAAGGCCTTTGTAAAAATATCAACATCTTGTTCCTCTATTGAAATGTACTGCAACAACATAATCTGCCTCTGCACACAATCCCACAAATGGTGATAATGGATATCAATATGCTTTGATCGATCATGAAAAACATGATTCTTAGAGAGTTTTATGCAACTTTGATTATCACAATAAATTACAATAGGATCCATCATCAAACCACATAAGCCAACAAGTATCTTTCTCATTGAGATATCCTCACATGTTTCTTGACTTGCATCCATGTATTATGCTTATGATGAGATGAGTTCCACAGACCTTTTCTTCCTTCTATACCAAGAAACTTTTGCAGACCCAACACTAAAAGTTCCACCTGATGTAGTCTTTTATTCTGATGGACTTCATGCCCAATCTACATTGGTGAAGTGACATAACTTCACTCCCTCTGCCTGTATGTACCATATTCTAAATTGGGTGCTACCTCTGAGTTAATGTATAACATTATTAGCTTCCCTCCAAAATAGTTTGGTTGGCCTAATCATGTTGGGTGTGGAGCCTGATTATCTTCTTTATCCAAAGGTGTCACCGCATTGGAACATAATTCGTCATGTGGCAGCAATGCTGCCCGTAATATGTGCACTGCTAAAAATAGATGTAAATTTGCCTTGTAAAATGTTGTAATTTTGTAGTCAGTCTGGCCCGTTCATTAGGTGGAGATGTGATGGTAGAAGTTATGTTTAATTTAGGGTTTTTTTGCCCTATAAGGAAACCCCTCGCTATTTATGAGGGAATTGTATTGCGTCTATGTAGATCTATATTCTGGGTGAGAAAGAGAGAGGAGATTATGTGAGAGTGAAGAGGGAATTACAACAAATCTGTTGTAGGTTGTATCTCTTCAGTTTGCTAGATAATATAAAATGAGGGACTAGTTGTTTCTCCGTGGATGTAGCCCAAATTGGGTGAACCACGTATATCTGTGTCTCTCTTGTTTTATGTGTTTTATATGTTTATGTTTCTACAATATATTTTACGTGTTCCATTGCTCTGTAATATATAATTTTATAACAACTGGTATCAGAGCCAAAGGTCTATTTATCTAATAAACTCGTAGGAGAGAAGGGTTCCTAGTTTGAGTGGGAACAATAGTGGAAGACGATACGTTTAGGGTCGCAAAATTTAATGGCCAAAACTACCAACTATGGAAGATACAAATGGAAGATTATCTGTATCAGAAATATTTGTACCTACCATTAAGCAGAAAGACAAAGAAGCCAATGAGTATGATAGAAACAAAATGGGATATCCTTGATAGAAAGGCACTTGGAACAATATGGCTTTGCCTAGCGGCATCGGTAACCTTTAATATTTCAAAGGAAATGACAACAGAGGGTTTAATGTTGGCATTGGCCAAACTATATGAAAAACCCTCAGCCTCAAATAAGGTATTTCTTATGAAGCGTTTATTTAATATGAAGATGTCAGAAGGTGGATCTGTTGCTGATCATTTAAATGAATTTAATACAGTTACCTGTCAGTTAAGTTCTGTAGGGGTAACTTTTGATGATGAAGTTAGGGCTTTGTTTATTTTGTGCTCATTGCTAGAAATTTGGAATGGTTTAGTTATGGCCATTAGTAACTTTGTCTGTGGATCTAGTACTTTAAATTTTGATGATGTTGTCAGTGCAATCCTTAATGAGGAAATGTGGCGGAAAAGCTCCGGTGAGACATCAATTAATGCTTTGACTGCAAAGACTAGGGGAAGAGAAATGGAAAGAGGAAATAGCCCAGGATATCGCAGTAATTCAAGGAAAGGTAGATCTAAGTCCATATCAGCGATAGTGTGCTGGAAATGCAGGAAGAATGGTAACCTAGAGAAAGACTGCAAGCCTCGGAAGGGAAAAGAAGGAGACACGCAACAAAAAAATAATCATGAAGTGAATGTGACAAGTGATGTGTTGCAAAATGCTTTGATTCTTTCATTAGAAAATATTATTGATGCCTAGGTGGTAGATTTAGGGGCCTCATTGCATGCCACGCCTGATAGGAAACATTTTCATGATTATGTTCAAGGATATTTTGGGCAGGTTCAATTGGGTGATGATAAACCCTATAAAATCATTAGACTGGGTACAATTTTCATAAAACAATAGAATGGAAATCAACGGCTATTGAAGGAGGTAAGGCATGTTCCAAATCTGAAGAAAAATATAATTTCAACAGGGCAGTTGGGAGGTGAAGGATGTGTAACTAATTTTACAAATAAAACCTAGAAGGTCACTAAAAGAGCCCTGGTAATAGAAAAAGGAGAAAAGGTTGGTACATTTAATTTATGCACTCGTATTTCTAATCCTGTTAATTCTTTAACCTCTACAAGAGAAGATACGACATTGTGGAATCATAGGCTTGGGCACATGAGTGATAAGGGGATGAATATTCTTCACTCAAGAAATTTGTTACCAGGTTTGAAGCATGTTGATTTAAAATTCTCTGACAATTGTGTTTATGGAAAACAAAAGAGAGTCAGATTCCTTGTGTTAGAACCTAGATTTACCTCAGGCTGAAAAGGTAAGCTTATAGGTCCACATCAAACCACGCTCAGCCTCATAGCTAGCCCTACGAGGATAGGAGAGGGCTCTCTCCGGGTCAATCTCAGCAAAAGATAATCGATGGGGCTTGAGATGACTGAAATAAAAACTAATTTTAGGCTAGGTATGAAGTGCAAGGATTCAGTTTGTGTTTTTTGGAGGTTTTGTGTTGGAAAAAGGGAAAGGAAAATTTGGTCCAGGGATGAGGCCTAGTTTTTACAGAGTTCTGATTGGGGCAAGGAATGAAATCGTTTTGATGCTTTAGATTTGAATGAATGGATGGATCAGACCGGTGAGGATCCAAGGAGGGCAAGAGAGTCTCAAGAGTCCTCCTCAAACAAATGAAAACATGTAAAATTAAACAAAATTTCAAGGCAGAGCATAGCATTCTAATGGATTCTACCTTAATCGCTCATTTGTTTAATTTCAGAAGAAAAGAGAAGGGAAAATGATACACATATACATCAGTGAACTTACAATTACATAGAGAAAAACACCATCAAAACATAGAGCCACATGGATCCCAACAAGTGCTGCAAAACCTTGGTCTTTCCTTAGCCAAAAATGCAGAGATAGAATGTACAATGATGTGCCAAGCAATCCCAAGTGTTCAACCTCTACCAAATTCCAACCCCTACACTATTAAATTCATAAAATATATACATTTTCTCATCCTTGTACGAAGGGATTGAGCTCAACCATTTTCTTCAAAATAAAATTTGTTACATTAAAATTGGGTCGAATTTTTGAAAATAGGTGTTGAAGATGAACTCGTATATCCTAAAAAATAACACCTGTTACAAAACTGAAAGAGGTTTTTGTATATAAGGTCATGATGGAGAAATAATCTCTCAAATTTTGGAAATTCGTTTCCATTTGCTCACAATCGGTTCCAAAAAATCATATCTAAAATAGAAAATCATTAAAAATTTAAATATGTGAAAATGAGCTGTAAAGATCGACTCACCTATCCCAATCCATGACACCTGTGAATAAAATGAAAGACATTTTTGTTATATGGCTCATTCTTAACAAACACCTACTTGGGTTTTGCAAAATTACTTTCCATATGTTGTAAAATGTCCCCGCACTAAAATGACTAAAACAGTAAAAAATATGAAAAATTTGCTTTGTTTTACTATAGGCTCCAAATATCACTATATATCTCCCACATAGTAGCACTTGTGCATAAACTGAAGGAGGTTTTTGTTATTTAGTATGTGATGAACAAAAACCTCTTTCACGTTTGAAAAATTCCTTGCCATTATTTCAAAAAATTATTTTGTACTAAACCTTTCATTGTGTGCAGCAACTGACCTCAAAACATGCATAACCAAGAATCACTCATTCATTTCTTCTAATCCAGGAACCGGTTATGGGAGTGTGATATACCATTGGAAATATTTTTCTGAGCTTATTTTGATGGACACACTTGTGACATGTTTTGTACTAAACATCATGTGCAAAACATCTAACAAAACTAGGCATAGTAAGAGTTCATGTTGATCCCTGGTGACAGGCTACGAAGACTTGAACTAACACCTTGGAGTTGGGAAAGAAAAGAAGAGTAAAAAATTAGAGCCTGTGCATACAAATGTATGGGGACTTGCTTAGGTATCATCTCTCGATGGCTCTTGTTATTGTGTTACTTTTATTGATGATGCAACCAAAAAAACCTGGATTATCTGTATTCAAAATAAATCTAATGTATTTGATACTTTCAAGAAATGGAAAGATTTGGTTGAAAATGAGACAAGAAAAATGTTGAAGTGTCTCGGATCAGAGAATGGAGGTGAATATTGCAACAAAGAGTTTGATAGGTATTGTTTAGAGAATGGAATTCGTAGAGAGAAGACAGTCCTAGGAACACCACAAGAAAATGGTGTCTCAGAAAGGATGAACAGGACAATCATGGAGTGTGCAAGGTGCATGAGATTGCATGCAGGATTGCCTTTACAATTTTGGGCAAATGATGTAGATACTGTTGTTTATCTAATAAACAGAGGGCCTTCAAGTTCCTTGGATGGTGGTACTCTAGAGGAGGCATGGACAAGTAAAAAGGTAAACTACTCATTTTTAAATACTTTTGGTTGTGAAGCCTTTGTCCACATTAATAAAGAAAATAAAACAAAGCTTGAGGAAAAATCAAAGAAATGTACCTTTATTGGATATGGTGTTAAAGATTTTGGTTATCTCTTTTATGATTATGAAAAACACAAAATCATTAGGAGTAGAGATGTCATATTCAATGAAAAGGTTTTGTGTAAGGATAAGATGCAGGAAAAGAAATAGGAAAAATAAAATAGAGAATACACAATGCTTGATGAGATTACAAAAAAAGTGATGGTGCCTGAAAATCATAATGATCAACAACTAGAAAAACAACAATAACCACAATAACAACAAGCACCTCAAACCCCTGAAAGTAGTGTTAGAAGATCTACCGGGATAAGTAGACCCCCTGAATGATACTCTCCTTCATTATATTATGTATTGTTGACTGATTCTTATGAACCCAAATGTTATGAAGAAGCAGTGTAGGTAGAAACGAGGAAGAAGTGGGAGCAAACCATGAAAGAAGAGATGGACTCCTTATCAGATAACAAGACTTGGGACTTAGTCAGGTTGCGTACAGGTAAAACAGTTTGCAGAATAAATGGGTTTACAGGTTGAAGGAAGAAGATGGAGGTAGAAAAAGGTATAAAGCTAGACTTGTGGTGAAGGGGTTTACATAGAAAAAGGGTATAGACTTTGATGAGATATTTTCTCCTGTTGTTAAAATGACTTCAATCATAACTATTTTAAGTCTAGTAGCCTATGATGATTTTCATCTTGAGCAGTTAGATGTAAAGACAACCTTTCTCCATGGGGATTTGGAGGAAGAGATATATATGCAACAGCCACAAGGATATGAGGTCAAAGGGAAGGAGAAACTAGTGTGTAGGTTGAAGAAGAGCTTGTATGGCTTAAAACAAGCTCCAAGGTAGTGGTATCTAAAATTTGATAGGTTTATGTACGAATAAGGTTATACTAGATGTCACTGTTAGTGTAAGTATCTGCATACTTCCATTAGGGATCAAATTTTCTCTTTTCATTTTCATTTTAGGGGGCACATAATGAAAATTCTTACATCATTTCATTAGGTCATGTCAAACTAATCCACTAATGGTTGTCTTCTCTTCAAGAAAATCTAATTTCTCCCTGATAGAGTATACTTGCTGACCCTTCTTCAGGCTGTCTTCAGTTATGGTTTCATGGTCAATTTACAATCATGCTTTCATTAGGTCATAGGGCATGTTTCATTAGGTCTTAGGGTTTCATTTCCAAGGTTAAGAGCATGATTTAAAAGTGTAAATAAAGGGTAGTAAGGGTATGAGGATGATAAATAAGTCAAGTATGATGGCTAGTAAGTCATAACCACTATATAAGTATCTTTTAAACTAATGTAATTTTCACCTCAAAAACATGTTTTTGAGGTGAAAACAAAGTATTTTGAGTTAATTTGTATTTCTTATGTAATTTTAAGTTACTTTATGTAATAAATGATCCCAGCTACACTAAAGCATCTCTCCTTGCTGCAAGACAAAGAAACACTACAAAAAACAGTTCAAGTTAAGCATTATCCACCTAAAAAGAAACAAAGAAGGAAAGGCATTAAAAAAAGAGTTTTAAAAAAGGTCAAGAAACATTAGAAAGTGAGTTTTTCAAGTGAAAAATCAAAATTCACTCCTATATAAGGTCTCACATTTCATATTCAAATTCATCATTCTCATTTGGCAAGCAAGGAGTCAAAAAGTGAGCAAAAGAGTAAACATTGAGTGAGTTTTTGGCAAAGGAGAAGTGGTGTTGCGCTTCTGGAGGGTGGCGCTACGCGTTTGGAGCAGTGGTGAAGTGGCACTGCACTTCTACAATCTAGTGCTACGTGTTTTAGGTAGGGGAGTTGGTGCTGCACATTGAGAGGTTGGCGCTGCGCATCTGGAGGTTTCCACAGTACAATTTTACACTGCATTGTGCGTCTGTGAGTTGGTGCTGTGCGTTGAGCAGAAGGACCAGAAAGGCCTCAAACTTCATAAAAACTTCCCAAGGCACCCTCTCTTCCTTCATACAAGTAAGTTTTCCTCCCATACTACACTGTTGGTTTGCAATCAAACTTTTAAACATAATTCCCCATGGCAAATTTGAAACCCTAAATTCTCCCTTGGTTATGCCTAAACCCTAAACCCCAATTATTCTTCCTATCACCTATCACTAAAACTCTAAAGTCTTTCTCTATAACATTCCATAACATCCACATCCATTTATCCCTCTTCCCAAACAGTAATATCTCAAAAAAACCAAGCCCTCCCTCTCAGTTTCATAATTCATATCCTTCCCTTAATTTTATAGTCTATCAAATCACCTCATAAGGTCATCTCCCATCCCCTCAGTCCTAAATCACTCTTGCTCATTCCCTTTATCCCTTTTCTTGGAGTGTACAACCTCAATCCTTGCAAACATGGATAGAGAGGACCGAGACTATGAGGAGGAGGAAAACACAGGCAGTGACAGTTCGACAGATAGACCTCAGCATCAGAGGAGACCACACAAGGGAGGCAAAATTATTAGGGAGGAAACATCAAACCTTAGAGAATTGCAAGCCTCTCAGTTAGCTATCACTTGTTTCAAACATCTAGGGTGCTATGAGTTCTGTGAGTAGGTAGAGAGAGTTCAACACCACCCTGAGCTCACTAGACTTTTTGTAGCCCATCTTCAGGATAACAAGGTGACTCTTGCTGGGGTGACATTTACAGTTTCACCTTCCATTATTGCGGATGCAACAAGGATTCTGAATGTAGAGGAGAAGTGTTATAAGGCACAAGACCTGGATGAACATTATTATGAGCCTTATGTTAAACCCAGGTACATAAATGAGGCGAAAAGACTTTTTCCTTTCAGATTCCTAGAGGACAAGTATGCCCCCATGATGAAAATCATCATGAAATATTTCACTTGTGAGGGCAGATTTTCTAGGTTGTACACCTATTACATCAGGCCTCTCATGCATTTTACCTGGGTGAGGATGTTAAACCTCCCTTATTTCTTATTCAAGAATATTTAGAAGATGGCCCATTTTGTGCAGAAGAAGCCATACCCTCAGAATATGAGTAGTCTCTATCATTATTCCCAGATCAAGATGATTGTGCTTCATCATCTTAGCCTCCTCAACATCTCTTGGGAGACATTTATTGCTTATGAAATCTTCAGGGGTCCTCAAATTCCTCCACTAGTGTCTCAAGAATCAGCAGGACTTTCTAGCAGTGCTCAGGGGAAAACAGATGAGGAGGCCAAAGAGACTAGAGCTACTGAGGTGCTAGAGACTTACACGACATATCAGAGGGGAACAAGGAGATTGATTGCAGCTGATAGGAAATTGTTTGCTCCACAGGATGTGGAAGGGACCTTGCCTTCTTCATTAACCCATAGGCAAATGCTTGCTCCACAAGATGTGGAAGGGGCTTTGCCTTCTTCATCAACACTGCAGGTACAGGTGCATCAACTGCAAAAAGGGAAGGAAAAGATGTCGAAGGAAAGTTTTGATTATGAGGAGAAAGAGAGGGACTTTGATTTGACAGAGCATGATGAGACGGAGCAGTGTTATACTCATCATGGCATGGAAATAATTGACGTAGAGGCTCAGGATGAAGAAACAATAAATGACATCATCATACAGAAAAAGGAGGCTAAAGTCCAAGCTTTAATGGACAATTTGGAGAGGGCCAAGTATGTCATCACATATTTGGAACAAGAGAACAAGTAGTTGAGTGAAAAGCAGGTCCTCATGGAGCTGGAACTTCTCAAGGTAAAATGACAAGGTGATAAGGAGGCACACACTACTTTGTCTCCTATTGAGAAGGAAATAGAGGATGATAGAGGGACTTAGCAAATTTTGCACAGGATGGCTATTTTTCTATGTTTTGATAGTGTTCATGGATTTTCTCCCATGGAGGATGTTTTACTGATGTAAATGATGACTTAGCTTGTAAATATGATAGATAATTAGTAGTAGAGGGTAGATTCATTGCATTAAAAGTCAATTTGAGCTCAAATGAATCAGTTTTTCACTTTTAGAGGCAAGTTGTTAAGATGCCTATATTCATGTTTCTTGTTCAGTGTTGGTTAGATTAGCTCCTCATCTTAGGGATTCAACCCCTGAGGATGGGAGGAGGTTGAAACAAAGCCTATATCTTCTTCTTCTTTCTCATTGTAAAGGGTTGGACTCAGTTGGATGCTCATACCTTGATTGTACATCATTTTGTAGTAGTTTAGCAGGAGATTAATAAGAATTGCAACTATTTTTCTAGGATCCATGTGGTATGGAGTTTTAGTACAGTTTCTTCTCTTGTGATCATATGTTAGTATGTTTTGTGTATTTCGTTAATCATTTCATTGCTCCTAAGTGAATGTTTTCAAGTTGATAGGTAGAATTCATTACAACATTACTCTGCTTTGGGAAAATATTCACCATTATATGTTTTCTACAATTTGGGAAGGATCCATGATAATCACATGCTCTTCCTAGCCTCTCACTAGTCTTAAACACCTCACCCATCAAGCCCTAGAGTGCTAAAACTTATGACTACCTTGCCCCATTGAACACCCTGCAATTTTGACCTAATTCCCTAGCCCTAACTGTCTATCTCCTCCTGATCTAGCAAAACCCCTTCAAAATCCAATCAAACCTTATGCTACTATACCTAGCCTAATACCCTTTTTCTGATCTAGCCATCTTGGCTGAGATCCTTACGAAGAGAGCCCTCTCTTGGCCTAGTAGGGCTAGCTACTTAGCTAAGCATGGTTTGTGGTTACCTTGGCATTGCCTTCCTTTAGCCCGAGGATCAATCCAGGTGATAACATAGTGGCGACCATACTGGGGAACAAAAGACTAATCACCCCGATAATATCTTTCATTTGAATTCTTATGCTTATGGATGATGAGTTTTAGAATTTACTAGGCTGAATTGGAAAGTTGTAAAGCAATATATAAAACTTCGAAGTTTGAGCACACTGGCTTCAAGAAAGTACACTAGGGCCAATCCAGATCCAAACCCTGCCCCAATAGTGGATAATCCCAACCTAATTTCGAGAAGACTCAAAAGACAAGAATATTCAATCAGTCCAACACCTTAAATTAAAGCAAATTCCTGCCCAATGAGTGGTGGTTTTTAGAATACCTTCCCTTTGATCTATCATTTGACCTTTCCCTATTTAGAACCAGGTCTGAAAGTGCACTTGACGACATAGTTTTAGATCTAGAGTTTATTGTAGATCTTGAAGTCCAAAAGGAAAACCAATCAATTGATAAGTATATTCTAAATTCCCCTCAATCATCCCTTACTACTGCTAAGTTCCGTGAGCTTTCTGAACCAGTGTCCACTACCCTTAGTTCACCATTATTCCCTTCAGCCTCTGAAGTTTATTCCTCACCTCCATTTATACCTTCACTTCCCTATCAACCTATCATTCATCATTAATCACCTATTACTCCTAGTTCTCCATCAACTACTGCATCATCTCCTAGTGCCCCAATCCTTGCTTTAAATCCACCTCCTCCACCTCGAGTTATAGCTGCCCGATATGCACCCCTTGTTTTACCTCAGAATCTTGGTGCCATGCCCGCTGGTTATCAAACCAAAATACCTTTCTTTGATGCCACTCAAACCATTACAACTCAGCAACATGTAGATAAAATGAATGATTTCTTTGACCTCCATGAAGTAGAGATTGAAGATGTGATGATGAGATTGTTGGTACAAATATTTGGAGGTGAAGTTTGAAAATGGTTCAGAGCTTTACCAGCAGCTTCTATCACCACTTTACCAATCATTCATAGGCAGTTCTAGATCGATGGAAGGTGAAGAAGAATCCACTTCAGATTTTGTCCGAGTATGAGAACATCAAAAGAAACATCAGCGAGAGTGCACAAGACTATTGTGTGAGTTTTAATGTAGTATACAATGCTATTCCTGCCAACATTAAACCACTAGAGAGATTAGCTTTACTCAAGTTTCCAGACAGCTTCGATGTTGATATGGCATATTAGTTGCGAGAACATGATCCTACCACATTAGAAGACATGCAAAAGAATGATGTGAGTGTAGAAGAAAACTTGTTGGCCAAAAGAGCAAGAAATAGATCTGAGAAACGAGTGACCATGAAAGAAGAAGCATCTACTTCAGATGTAAAGATGGATACATTGATTCGAACAATGGATAGGATGGTTGACCAATTCTCCATCACAGATAGACCTGAACCACCAATCCAAAATCTAAATTTTAGAGGACAGCAGCAGCCCCAATTCCGAATCAAGCAGAGAGAACAAAAGGCACCATAGAAACCACCGCAACAACAACAGATCAGAACTCCCTTACAATAGAATTATGTTCAAGGAATGGAAGAAGAAGATGAGGAAGGTCTAGTAATTGAAACAAATCACTTTTTCATTGCTGATGGTATGCCTATATTTCTAACCGAAGATGAAGAATACGCAGAAGTTCCAGACATTCAAAGGGATGAAGATTACATCTTAGCAAATGATGTGGTTTTGGAGGCTGAATCTGATGATTATCAGCGTGCTTATATGAATGCTTTGACTACACAGCAGAGGCAATGCTCTTTAAGGAGCAGAGATGTACCGGTCAATCCCATTCAGAAAAGAAAATATGTGAAATCAAAGAATGATTCCTCAAACACTCAGAAGAAATGGAAACAACTTGTTGATCCGAATCCCATCAAGGTAACATCAACAAGTATCACTGCAAATGAGAACAATTGGCAAAAAGATAGTGCAACGAAAGAGCAAACAGATGAGAAGGAAATTGGTGTCAAAGAGGTAGAAAAAGTTTCATCCTTTAATTTGGAAAGTGAAATTGCTAAATTAAAAGTGTCCATTCCTTTGACTAAGCTTGTTAAGAATAACAATTATAAACACCATGTATCTAGAATATTGCAAATAGATCCTTTGTCAAACATGGTGAATGTCAAGGATGATGATCCTGAACTCATTTTTGGTCTAGCCATAGAAGGTCAGCCTGAAGATAGCGAAGTCCCTCCATTTTATCTGAGTCTTAGACTACATGAGTATATTCTCCATAATGCTATGTTAGATTTCGAAGCTTCCCACAATTTGATGCCCAAAGCCATTATGGAAAAGTTGGGCCTGGATATTACCCGGAAATATCATGATTTGTACTCCTTTGACTCTGGTAGAGTTCGTTGCATTGGTCTCATCACAGATTTTGTGGTTTCTTCAGATCAAATCCCAGCCAAAAATTTCTTGATGGATGTGGTAGCTGCTGATATACTACCTCGATTTGTTATGCCCTTATCTAGATCGTGGTGTGCTAAACTCAAAGGCAATTTACAACTTGACTTCTCTTATGCTACCATCCCTGTTTTCCGTCAATTGAAGAAGTTGTACCGGGAAAATAAAATGAAGTATATGATCACTAGTAAAGAGAAGCTTGTGAATCATCTGATAAATGTTGTACATATTGATTTAGGGTCCTTTGTTTTGTACTCTGATAGTGGATTGAATGATGTAGATATTCAATTTGTAGAAGTAGATGATGTACCAGAAATGTTCAAGAATTTTATAGGATTTCTTAATCAAGAAAAAGAAAAAATAGAAATTTCTTCTAAGGAGCCTACACAGAAGCAAAAGGTCAGTAAAGAGCAGAAAAATGAAGTAATCAACAAAGGTAAGGTTGAGAAAGAAATAGAATTCCAACATCTAGAAGATGAAGCCAGCCTTTGGAGCATGGACTTTGATGGCACTATGGGTAAGGATAGTGCTGGTATTGGAATTTGGATTTGAAGCCCTGCTTTCCAACCTGCCAAAGTCCCAAGTAATGTTAGAGTATGTTCCTACATGTTAGCTTTTGATTTCTCTAATAATGAAGCAGAGTATGAGGCTTTGATTACAAGTCTTAAAATTTTGAAGAAACTGGATGCGAAAAGGATTTCTGTTTATGGTGATTCAGAGCTAGTGATTAAACAAGTAAAAGGACAATATCAAGCAAACCATCCATGGATGAGAGCCTACAAGAATGTAGTTCTAGATATTTTGAGGATTTTTCCAGAATATACCTTGACAGTAGTACCCCAAACTCAAAACATCATTGCAGATTCACTCACCATTGTGCCCAACAATTTGAATATTCCTATGAATTCTAGCAGCAAATCTGAAATTCATGTCAAACATAGGCCTGTTGTTCTTGATAATTTCAGGTATTGGCAAGTTTTTTGGGATGACAATGAAATTAATGCCTTTTTTCAGAATGAAGGAAAGTTTAAGAATGCTTTCATTGATGATGTTTGTGATTCCAATGAACAAGATATTGAGGTAAATCAGATGGAGGTTTTACAGCTGAAGGATAATATTATTCCTAGAGGTCTCATACCTTTAGAGGAGGTTTTTGATCGGGATCATGTGGCAAGAAAACCAACCATGGTTCCTATGGACAAAGGAGTTGAAGATGTAAATCTTGGAACAACTGACCAGCCCAAGCTTGTAAAGTTATCAAAAATATTGTCTCCCAAAGTAAAGGCTAAGTATGTTAGATTACTTTCTGAATTTTTTGATGTTTATGCATGGGATTATTTATATTTGAAAGTGTATGACAAGAATATCATTCAACATACTATTCCTATCAAGCCGAATCAAAAACCTTTTAGACAAAAGATGAGAAGAGTAAATCCAAATTTGTTGCCATCGATCGAGAAAGAGGTAAATATATTGTTTAAAGCTAGCATCATTATTCCAATTAGATTTTCTGATTGGGTTTCAAATTTGGTCCTGGTACGAAAGAAGACCGGAGAAATAAGGTTGTGCATAGATTTCCGGAATCTCAACAAAGTATCCTTAAAGGATAATTACCCTCTTCCTAAGATAGACCATATTTTGCAAAGAGTAGTTGGAGCATCACGGATGTCACTACTAGATGGCTACTCAGGCTATAATCAGATCTTGGTGCATGAAAGAGACCAAGACAAAACTACCTTCACAACACCATGGGGAACTTTTAAGTATGCCAAAATGCCATTTGGGTTGAAGAATGTTGGAGCCACTTTTCAACTGGCGATGGACATAGCTTTTGCTAATGAGAAGGATGTTTTCTTGGTAGTTTATTTAGATGATCTGATGGTATTTTCTGGTTCTGATGATGAGCATTTGCACCACTTAAGGATTGTCTTTCATAAATGTAGGAAGTTCGGGATTTATCTAAACCCGAAAAAGAGTCTTTTTGCCATGGACGAGGGTAAACTCCTTGGTCATATAATTTCTAAAGATGGTATTCACATTAATCCTTCAAGGGTGGAGGCAATCTAGCATATAGACTTTCCACACAACAAAAAGGAGATTCAGGCTTTCAATGGTAAGATGAATTTCTTATGCAGATTTATACGAAATTTGGCTAAGCATTTATGTGAAATAACTAATATGTTGAAAAAGGACAACAATGTGAAATGGACCGAGGATGCCATGAAATCATTCAACTTGGTAAAGTTTTCTTTGACCACAACCCCAGTCTTGATCAGTCCTAATTATACTCATGATTTTATTATATTTTCATTTGCGTACGAGCACACCATGGCTGCAGTGTTGATGCAAAAGAGGGATCAGGTGGAGCAACCCATTGCTTTTTTTAGTAGGACTATTCGAGATGTTGCCTTGTGTTACAATATCATTGAAAAACAAGCATTGGCTCTTATAAAAGCATTGAAGGATTTCAGAGTATACATTCTGCATTCACATACTATAGCATATGTTCCTAATGGAGCCATCAAGGATGTTCCCATGCAAACTAATCTAGAGGGGAGAAGAGGTAAGTGGATAGTAGCAATGTTGGAGTATGATCTTGAGATTAAGCCTACCAAACTGATCAAAGGACAAGGCTTGGCAAATCTGATGGTTGAATCAAATTTGCATGCTCTAGACATAAATCTCATTGCAGCAATGTTATATGATGAAGATGATGGCTCACTCATTCAAGTATAAGAAATGTTTCTCAAATCACCTTGGTATTCTGATATAGTTTACATTCTTCAACATCTTTTACCACCTCCTGGAATGTCAAGAAGTAAAGGTAGATCACTAAAAATAAAGCCTACAAAATTCTACATTTTAAATAGTGCTCTCTATTGGAAATATCCGGGAGGAATTATTCTTAATTGTTTGGTTGAATATGAAGCTCAACAAGTAATGAATGATTTTCATAGAGGTGATTTTGGTGGTCATTTGTTTTGGAAAACAACAGCTAACAAAGTGTTGAGAGCAGAATATTATTGGCCAACTTTGTTTTTAGATTTATATAAGACAGTTATGGGTTGCCATGAATGCCAAGTTTTTCAAGGAAAAAGGAAGTTTCTTCCTCTTCCTTTGAAGCCAGTTGAAGTAAATGCACCTTTCCAACAGTGGGGACTTGATTTCATAGGAGAAATCCATCCCACATAATTAGCACAACACAGATGGATTTTGACAACTACCAATTACTTCACCAACTAGATTGAGGCCATTCTGACAAGGCAAGCCACGGACACAGTAATTATCCAATTTTTAGAATCTAATATCTTGTCTCATTTTGGTTGACCTCACAAGATTATAACAGATAATGCAGTAGCATTTAAGTCCAAGAGGATGGTTGAGTTTTGCAACAAGTACAATATTACACTGGGTCATTCCACGACATACTACCCACAGGGCAATGGATTGGTTGAGTCATCAAATAAATCCTTGGTGAATATTATCAAGAAAATGTTGGAGGCAAACAAGGATAATTGGCATTGAAAGCTTGTTAATGCCTTGTGGGCCGAAAGAGTGAGCAACAAGAAATCAATAGGTATGTCACCTTTTGAGTTGGCTTATGGTACTGATACAATATTTCCTACATCACTTGCAGTCCCGATTATGAGATTATTACTAGAAGTTGGCAGCAAAGAGGATGATATTCACCACAAAATTAATCAAATGATTCAACTTCAGAAAACAAGGGAAGAGTTTTCCCAAAACACTTTCCATTTGCAAGAGAAGATAAAGAAAATTTATGACCGCAAAACCAAAGCAGAAAAGTTTCAGCTGGAAGATGTAGTGCTGTGGTGGGATGCACAGAATGAGGAAAAGGGAAAGCATGGTAAGTTTGACAATTTATGGAAAGGAGCATATAAGATCTCAGCTTATCGAGGATAGAATGCATTTTTTTTAAAGGAAATGGATGGTCAGGAATGTTCAGGAGGGCCAGTGAATGGTAGGCTCCTGAAACACTACTACTTTTGAGGTTGTTCCCTGAAGTTACTTCACCTTCCTTGTATATACCAATTTGATTTTCCTTGTAAGGTTTCAAGTACACTGTCATTTGAGCTTGGGGCCTGAAGTGAAGGATATAAAGTTTGAATGATTTGTGTCAAGTTTGGTTGATTTGGTTTATAGTCAAGTTTAGATTCGGTTGTGAGTCAGTTTTCAGTACGTATTGAGTCATTTTTCACTTTTTTTTGTTTGTTTGACCGTATTGCCCAATGGATAAGGCACCTGGTCTACGGTGTTCTTGACACCTCCAAGGAGCTGCCATCCCCAATAAGGCCAATGTTAGTGTAAGTATCTACATACTTCCATTAGGGATCAATTTCTCTTTGCATTTTCATTTTAGAGGGCTCATACTGAAAATTCTTACATCATTTCATTAGGTCATGTCAAACTAATCCACTGATGGTTGTCTTCTCTTCAGGAAAATATAATTTCTCCCTCATAGAGTATACTTGCTGACCCTTCTTCAGGTTCTAGGTTTCATGATCAATTTGCAATCATGCTTTCATTAGGTCATAGGGCATGTTTCATTAGGTCTTAGGGTTTCATTTCCAAGGTCAAGAGTATGATTTAAAGTGCAAATAAAGGGCAGCAAGGGTATGAGGATGATGAATAAGTCAGGTATGATGGCTAGTAAGTCATAGCCACTATATAATTATCTTTTAAACTAATGTAATTTTCACCTCAAAAACATGTACTTGAGGTGAAAATAGAGTATTTTGAGTTAATTTGTATTTCTTATGTAATTTTAAGTTACTTTATGTAATAAATGATCCCGGCTACACCAAAGCATCTCTCCTTGCTGCAAGACAAAGAAACACTACAAAAATCAGTTCAAGTTGAGCATTATCCACCTAAAAAGAAACAAAGAAGGAAAGGCATTAAAAACAGAGTTTTGAAAAAGGTCAAGAAACATTAGAAAGTGGGTTTTTCAAGTGAAAAATCAAAATTTACTCCTATATAAGGTCTCACATTTCATATTCAAATTCATCATTCTCATTTGGGAAGAAAGGAGTCAAAAAATGAGGAAAAGAGGAAAGGTTGAGTGAGTTTTGGGCAAAGGAAAAGTGGCGCTGCAAGTGGTGTTATGCGTTTGGAGTAGTGGTGAAGTGTCGTTGTGCTTCTACAGTCTGGCGCTACACGTTTTAGGTAGGAGAGTTGGCGTTGCACGTTGAGAGGTTGGAGTTGTGTGTCTAGGCCCGGTGCTATGCATCTGGAGGTTTCCACAGTGCAATTTGACACTGTGTTGCGCGTTGAGAGGTGGCGTTGTGCATCTGTGAGTTGGTGCCACGCGTTGAGAAGAAGGACTAGAAAGGCCTCAAAATTCCCAAGGTGCCCTCTCTTCCTTCATACAAGTAAGATTTCCTCCCATACTACATTGTTGGTTTGCAATCAAAATTTTAAACATAATTCCCCATGGAAAATGTGAAACCCTAAATTCTCCCTTGGTTATGCCTAAACCCTAAACCCCAATTATTATTCCTATAAACTATCACTATCACTAAAACTTTAAACTCTTTCCCTATATCGTTCCATAACATCCACATCCCTTTATCCTTCTTCCCAAATAGCAATATCTCAAACAAACCAAGCCCTCCCTCTCATTTTCATAATTCATAACCTTCCCTTCATTTTCTAGTCTACCAAATCACCTCATAAGGTCACCTTCCATCCCCTCACTCCTAAATCACTCTTTCTCATTCCTTTTATCCCTTTTCTTGGAGTGTACAACCTCAAGCCTGGAAAGCATGGAGAGAGAGGACCAAGACTATGAGGAGGAGGAAAACACAGGCAGTGACAGTTCGACAGATAGACCTCGACAACAGAGGAAACCACACAAGGGAGGTAGAATTATTAGGGAGGAGCCATCAAACCTTAGAGAATTTCAAGCGCCTCAGTTATTTGTCACTTGTTTCAAACATCTAGGGTGCTATGAGTTCTGTGAGCAGGTAGAGAGATTTCAACATCACCTTGAGCTCAACAGAATTTTTGTAGCTTATCTTCAGGATAACAAGGTGACTCTTGCTGGGGTGACATTTACAGTTTCAACTTCCATTATTGTGGATGCAACCAGGATTCCAAATGTAGGGGAGAAGTGGTACAAGGCACATGATCTGGATGAACATTATTATGAGCCTTATATCAAACCCATGTATAGAAATGAGGTGAAAAGACTTTTTTCTTCCAGATTCCTTGAGGAAAAGTATGCCCCCATGATGAAAATCATCATGAAATATTTCACTTGTGAGGGCAAATTTTCCAGGCTGTACACCTATCACATCAGGCTTCTCATACATTTTACTAGGGTGAGGATGTTAAACCTCCCTTATTTCTTTTTAGAGAATATTGAGAAGATGGACCATTTTGTGCAGAAGAAGCCATACCCTCAATAGATGAGCAGTCTTTATCATTATTCCCTGATCAAGATGATTGTGCTTCATCATCTTAGCCTTCTCAACATCTCTTGGGAGACATTTATTGCTCATGACATCTTCAGGGGTCCTCAAATTCCTCCACCAGTGTCTCAAGAATCAGGGGAAGCTTCTAGCGGTGCTTAGGTGAAAACAAATGAGGAGGCCAAAGAGACTAGAGCTACTAAGGTGCCCGGGACTTACATGACATATCAAAGGCGTACAAGGAGATTTTTTCAGATGATAGGAAAGTGCTTTCTCCACGGGATATGGAAGGGACCTTGCCTTCTTCATCAACCCATAGGAAAATGCTTGCTCCACAAGATGTGGAAGGGGCTTTGCCTTCTTAATCAACGCAGAAGGTACAAGTGCAATAGCTGCACAAAGGGAAGGAAAATATGTTGGAGGAAAGTTTTGATGATGAGGAGAAAGAGAGGGACTTTGATTTAATAGAGCAATTTGAGCCGGAGTAGCATTATACTCATCATGGCGTGGAAATAATTGACTTAGAGGCTCAGGATGAAGAAACAATAAAGGACATCATCATACAGGAAAAGGAGGCTAAAGTCCAAGCTTTAATTGAAAATTTGGAGAGGGCCAAGTATGTCTTCACATATTTGGAATAAGAGAACAAGCAGTTGAGTGACAAGCAAGTCCTCATGGAGCTGGAACTTCTCAAGATAAAATTACAAGGTGAGAGTGAGGCACCGGTTACATTGTCTCCTATTAAGAAGGAAATAGAGGATGATAGAGAGACTTGGCTTGAGATGGTCAATGTGCACCTAGAGAAGTTTTTGCAGAAGGCCAATAGGGATAATTAGATGATCAGGCACATGGTCTACAATTACAGGACCCGAAACAAAATTTGCAACATGAGGGTCAAAAAGATGAAAGCTAGGCTAAGGTGGGCTCTAAAAGGAAAAAAGGAGTATAGGCTTAGGTTGCTTGCTGAAGCTTCCTTGGCTCATCAAGATACTTGATGATGGTGCTTCTCACCAATTTTGGTCAAGTTTGGAAGAGTTTTTTTCATTTGGAAATTTTGAACTTTTAAACATAGAAAATCAGGCTCAACGCACAGCGCCATTGGTGATGCACTTTTCCTAGGGGCACCCAATGCACAAATGGCTTGCATTTTCAGATTTGGATATTCTTACATGCACCCTATGGATTTTCTAAGTTTTTGGGGCAGAACTGGTCCACTAAAAGGTCAACAAAACCCTAAAAATGACCTTTTTGCCACTTTTTGGACACATAGAAACATTCTTGGGAGAATCAACTTTTGATGGTTCAAATGAGCTTCAAATGAAAAAATGCTATGGTTTTTGGAAATTAGACTTGAAGACCTTCCCAATGAGCTATCATGAGCTCAATTTGGATTCTAGGAAGGCTTCCAAAAATGACCTGCAAGTGGCGCTGTGCATTGGGCTAATGGCGTTGTTCGTAGGGCAAATTTTGCACAGGATGGCTATTTTTCTATGTTTTGACTGTGTTCGTGGATTTTCTCCCATGGAGGATGTTTTACTAATGGAAATGATGACTTAGCTTGTAAATATGACAGATAATTAGTAGTAGAGGGTAGATTCATTGCATTAAAAGTCAATTTGAGCTCAAATGAATCAGTTTTTCACTTTTAGAGGCAAGTTGTTAAGATGCCTATATTCTTGTTTCTTGTTTAGTGTTGGTTAGATTAGCTCCTTATCTTAGGGATTTGACCCCTGAGGATGGGAGGAGGTTGAAACAAAGCCTATATCTTCTTCTTCTTTCTCATTGTAAAGGATTGGACTCAGTTGGATGCTCATACCTTGATTATACATCATTTTGTAGCAGTTTAGTAGGAGATTAATAAGAATTGTAGCTATTGCTCTGGGATCCATGTGGTATGGAGTTTTAGTACAGTTTCTTCTCTTGTGGTCATATGTTAGTATGTTTTGTGTATTTCGTTAATCATTTCATTGCTTCTAAGTGAATGTTTTCAAGTTGATAGGTAGAATTCATTACATCACTTCTCTGGTTTGGGAAAATATTCACCATTATATGTTTTCTATAGTTTGGGAAGGATCCATGATAATCACATGCTCTTCCTAGCTTCTCACCAGTCTTAAACACCTCCCCCATTAAGCCCTAGAGTGCTAAAACTTATGCCTACCTTACCCCATTAAACACCCTGCAATTTTGATCTAATTCCCTAGCCCTAACTGTCCATCTCCTCCTGATCCAGCAAAACCCATTCAAAATCCAATCAGACCTTGTGCTACTATACCTAGCCTAATACCCTTTTTCTAATCCAGTCATCTTGGCTGAGGTCCTTACGGAGAGAGCCCTCTCTCGGCCTAGTAGGGCTAGCTACTTGGCTAAGCGTGGTTTGTGGTTACCCTAGCATTTCCTTCCTTCAACATGAGGTTCAATCTAGGTGATAACTGTCACTCTGATCATTGTGTTTATCTCAAAGGGAAAAATGATGGCATCTATATTCTATTCTTATTATATGTAGATGAAATGCTTTTTGCAGGTTCTAACATGCAGGAAATAAATGTTCTCAAAAGAAAATTGGTGAACTCATTTGCAATGAAGGATTTGGGTGCTGCAAAAAAAATCCTTGGTATGAGAATTACTAGCGACAGGAAGAATCGAAAATTAACATTGTCTTAGAGTGAGTACATAGAAAAGTTGTTAAAAAGATTTAATATGAAAAATTCAAAATCAGTTAGTATACCTTTGGCTAGCCATTTCAAACTAAGGAGGTGTGTCCCAAGACTCAAGAAGAAATGGCTTATATGTCTAAAGTTCCATATGCATCAGTAGTTGGAAGCCTAATGTATGAAATGGTTTGCACAAGACCTGATATTGCACATGAAGTGGGAGTTGTAAGCAGAGACATGAACAATTCAGGAAAATAACATTGGATGGTGGTGAAGTGGATTCTCAGGTATTTGAGAGGTACCACAGATCAAGAATTATGCTTTGGTCGTTCAAACATTGCTCTACAGGGATATGTTGATGCAGATATGGCGGATGATAGAGATTACAAGAGGAAAACAACATGGTATGTGTTTACTGTAGGTGGAACAACTGTCAGTTAGGTTTCAAAACTACAAAGTGTTGTTGCACTCTCAACAATCGAAGCAGAGTATGTTGCTACTAAAGAGGCTAGTAAAGAAATTATTTGGTTACAAATGTTTCTGGATGAATTACGTAAGAAGAAGGAGTTGGGCAGGTTATACAGTGATATTCAAAGTGCCATACATCTTGCAAATAACTCTGCATTTCATTCCAATACTAAACATATACAAATCAAGTACCATTTCATACGATCAGTCTCGGAAGATAGACATTTGAAGCTGGAAAAGGTACACACTAGCAAGAATCCTACGGATATGTTAACAAAAGTTGTAACCGGGGAGAAACTGAGAATCTTCTCAGTTTCAATTCGTCTTCAAGTATGATGATGAAGATGAGAAACAACAAGGTCCAAAGTGGAGTCATTGTCCAGCAAATGAAGCAGCGATGGAGTTGCTATAATCAGTCTCCAAGTGGGAGATTGTTGGGTGTGGAGCCTAATTATCTTCTTTATTTAGAGGTATCGCTACATTGGACACCAGTTCGTAATGTGGTGGAAACACCGCCTGTAATATGTGCATTGCTAAAAATTGATGTAAAATTTCCTTGTAAAATGTTGTAATTTCGTAGTCAATCTGGACCGTTCATTAGGCAAAGATCGGACATTAGAAGTTATGTTTAATTTAGGTTTTTTTTTCCCTAGAAGGAAACCCCTTACTATATATGAGGGAATTGTATTGCGTCCATGTAGACTTGTATTCTGAATGAGAAAGAGAGAGGAGATTGTGTGAGAGCGAAGAGGGAATTACATTGCATATGCTGTAGGTTGTATCTCTTCAGTTCATTGGATAATATAAAAGGAAGGACTAGTTGTTTCTCCGTGGACGTACCCCAAATTGGGTGAACCACGTATATCTATGTCTCTCTTGTTTTATGTGTTTTCTATGTTTATATTTTTGCAATATATTTTATGTGTTCCATTTCTCTGTAATATATAATTTTCTAACATAGCTTCACTCAGCTGGTGGACTACAAAGCATATGTCTGGTCATGTGTTCAGAAGATACATGAGTGAACCCACTAATTGTTTGTAAATAGTCACATCCTCTTCCTCAACTGAAGTGGCATCCTCTTTCCTCTAGTTGGTCACTAAAGGAGTCTCCATGGGTTTGCACCTATCCATGCAGAACAACTAAAGTATCTCGTCGACATACCATCCTTGAGTGACAAACAACTCTCCATCACCTTGCCAAACTTCCAATCCAAGGAACTAGTGCATGAGACCCATGTCCTTCATCTCGAACTCCCTTGCCAGGTCCTCCTTACAAGATCTAATCAGTTTCTCTTCACCAGTCAAAATCAAGTCATCAACATATAAAACAATAATCAACCATTTACCTTCTACCAAAATATGATAGAGGTTTTCACTCGCTTCACTTTTGGTGAAGCCCAAACAGGTGAGATAACTATCAATCCTGGGTGCTTGCTTGAGACCATACAACACTTTCTTGAGTTTGCATAGATGAGACTCTTGATAAAAAGTATCGAAGCCTTCTGTTTGTTTGATAAACACCTCCTCCTAAATAATTCCATTGAGGAATGCGATTTCACATCCATATCTTGGATCTTCCACCCTATTTATGTAGCCAAAGCAAGGATTGATTGGATGGATGAGTACCTTGTTATAGAAGCAAAGGTATCCTCATAGTCAATCGCCTCAACCTGAGAGTACCCTTCGCCACAAATATGGCCTTGTAATGTTTTATTCTTCTAGATGATTCCTTCTTCACTTTGAATATCCATCTCGAACCCATAACAGATTGGTCTACTAGTCTTGGGAACACTTCCCAAACACTGTTCTTCACAATGGGTTCATACTCCTCCACCGTCACATCATCCCATGCAGGTTTCTCCATTTTTTCCTCGAAAGAGGATGACTCAGTCTTTACTAGCTTAGTCATTAGAGAAATGTAGCCAGTGTATAGATCTGGTGACCTTCTTTGCCTATGCTTATTTTAAGGAGCATCCACATTCTCCTTTGCATCCTACACAAGTCTCTCAGCTTCTCTAGTTCTCTTCCTACCTTCTTTGGATGGTTCTACTTAAGTAGTTGTCTCCACTCTCTAATCCTCAACTTATAGCTGCTTCACAACACCCCGAGGCTCCTCCTTTGGAGTTGAAATCTCCTCCTATGGTGATACCAGAAGCTCCCTCTCAATAGTGTTACACCACATGGTTTTTATTCATCAAATTTGACATATCATTGTTGGGCGCGGGATCCCCCAAGGGCTGTTTTGGGGCTAAAATCCCATATTTTGGTCAAATTTTGTAATCCAAGTGTAAAGACTCCACATTTTGTGGTCGCAAAGAGCGTAGGTGTTAAAGAGTCATAGGGTTGTCTACCCTTATTTTGAAAACGTAATAACGGCTGTAAAAGATCTACCCATGGTCTGTGGACCATGGGATTGTATAAACAAAGCTACGCTCTAAGTAGGAAATAGAGGAAATAATGAATCAATAAGCAAGGATTGAGTCATAGCTTTAGAGCAGAAGTCTAAGTTGGGTTGTAGCATAGGTAGAGGCTCTACAGCTGAGTGTGCAGAGGCCTAGAAGTCCGCAGTTGAGTCCATGGACCCATGCAGCTGAGTGCGTAGGGCAGGTCGAGTTTGTAATCATCCAGAATTATCAATAAAGAAAAGTGTTCTATAATTTCTACATCTTTATTTCCTGTTTATCCATCTATTATACTGGGTATGAATTTCACTTATAATGCTTATATGATGTGTGAATGTATGTAAATGTGTTGGTTAAGTGAATACAATTAAGAACATCTATTTACGCGAAGCTAACTAAGATCGATTAATAAGATAAGTAAGACACATAGCCTAGTTTGGGAGATATCTCAGATTGTTGCCTTGGCAACGCAGAAGCCCCTAAGCCTCAAGTTAGGGCTGTGTGAAAGCCAATTGTACCCTTTCGTGAAGGTACTGAAGGGTGGAATAGAGGGCTAAGAAACCTAAGCGAACGCGGGTATAGTTGGAGTAAACTGACATCACAACCATCTCAAGGGTGTGGAAACTTGGTTCCAGTATCCCCCCATACTGCTTCAGGTGAGACTTTAGTTTGCACTCCATGGGTTGATGCCAAAATGGCCAGTAGTGTAGGGATTTGTTTGGCTAAATAACGTTGAACCTAGGTCGGGCCCCCTCAAGCAAACAAATGGTTCCGTTGCAGGGACCAATATTCGCATAAGATATGTGTGATGTCGTTTCACTGGAATCCAACTAAGAAAGAAATCGAAGGATGGTTCGATATAAATATCCACGAGTTCACGGTGCAAGAAAATAAAAAATTGTGACTATCAAAAGAATAGTGGTTGGACCGATACCTATATACAGAGACCCATGAAATCTTTTTCGCCTCCTTTCCTAGTGATCTATACAAGTGGATTATGAAGCTAGCAGATAACCAAAGAAGGTGGAAACTTGACGGTCCTATTGTTTGAACCCCAGAGCTAGTGTGAAGGCTGGAAGCATCAGAGGATAAGATAACTCACGATTTCGATCATTGGCTTGATCACGTCATAGGAGGATTTGTGATTGAATTCACAGTCGACACCTCAGTCAGCTATAGCGAGGCAAGGTGATGCTTTTTCAAAGGATTACGAGGTAAGTACATAAAATCTTTGAATACTTGGATTAAGATGCTATTGTGCAAAAAACAGGTTGTGCATCTACCTTGATGTTTGGGGCTATAGGAAGCAGAAAAATTTACAGAAACAAAGGAAATAAGGGTCCAAAGAATAGCCCCTTGATTTCACCTTTGCAAAGAGAAGAAGAAGGAATAGCGAAGGTATCTCCACAAAGTGCTATTCAATTGATAAGACAAGGATTCCCATGAATAACACCTCCACCCGCACCACCTCGAAAACGTCACCTGTACACAGTGAGCTGCCTTTGTTCAAAGGCTTGGGAAATGAGGACCTAGACCAATTTTGGTTTGTCGTAAGGGTTATATGGGAAGCACAAGGTTTTAGAGATGACCATATAAAGAAAGTGACACTGGTTAGCACTTTGCAGGATCACGTGCTAACCTAGTAGATTAACTACTATAACAATAGCCTGAATGCTAGACTAGCGAACATCCAAGCAACACTAAATAGGGAATTTAGCAGGCCTAAATCTGAGGTGCAGTCGATTGTGGGATTCAAAGAGATCAGGATGCAACTAGGTGAGATGCCTTGGGAACTGGATCAGAGGCTGAAATGTGTGATCCGCGAAACCAACATGAACTTGACAGATGGACAGCATTGTGAGTGGTTTGTGGCTTCGCTACTACCACACTTAAGGAGTGCGCTGTCGCAGCAAAAGATAACAACTTAGGTAGAAGCCTTGGAGATTGCCATGAGACTATATGAGACTTCGATGCAAGATCCTAATCTAGGATTCTAGTAGATCCATGTGCAGCTGAAGAATTTGTGCCTTCAGATGCAAAGACTGAAGCAGGATAGGATGGTTTGGCCAAAGGTACGCGAGGAGGTATGGTGCTTCAAATGCAAGATTCAGGGGCATGAAAAAGACCATTACCCGGTCTTCGCGAATTACCTTACAGGAGGAGGACCGATGCCTTTATGGCTGGAAGCTCAAGCAGGACCTAGCGCAGCACCTGCTTTATGATTCTCTATCTGTCAGGTAAAACATGCCATGGATAATTATCACTTGTTATAGAAGTATGTACAAGCACCACAACAGTTGTTTTGCAACTTTTACAGGTCGGTAGGACATGATGAGCATAATTTCAGGAGCTATGAATTGATGATGGATAGAACTCCCACCTACAGGGTTCAGGACAAAACATAGCCAGTTGACTAGAATGCAAGGATGACGTGGACAGGATTTCAGGGGAGCGGACGAGGCCAAGGTGGAGGAGGACCTAGTAGAGGTCGAGGACAGTTGATTTTCTACAATTGCGGAGGATCAGGGCACTATGCCCGCAATTGCACTAGTCCAATGCACCCTTCGTGCAATTATTGCATGTTGTTTGATCATGAAACAAAACATTGTCCTATGCTGATAGCTAGGATATGTGACAAAGGAGCACTACCGCCTCCCCCGACTCAGAACCTGCAGATGATGAGGTCTAAGCCGCACGAGGAAGATCCGAACATAAATATAGTGCTCCAAAGTGGAATCACGATGAGATATGACAAGGGGAAACAACCAGAAGACAATGCATGGGTTCGCAAGGCCCCGACAAAAGAGGCCGAGTTTGATTTGGAGCGCGCTCGTGAAGCATTCATGGAAGATAAGAAGAGTTTTGCTAAGGCCTCCACTTTAGGAAGCAAGGATAAGCCTGAACCAGAGATGGACCCCTCTATGCTCATAAATTTCCTGGAAACCTATATGAAGTTACTACACGATAGTAAGGCTATAAAAGGGCTACAAGAAATTATCAATAGATGTGCTGGAACAAAGCCAGGTGAGCCGTGCATAGTACGAAAGATTGGCAAGCATAAAACAAGGACAGGACGGGAGATGAGACTGACCGCACAAATAGGAGAGTATGAAATGGATCAGGTCATTTTAGACCTCGGGTCAGATGTGAATGTTTTGCCAAAGTAGACTTGGGAGCGAATGGGGAGACCAACGTTGCAATGATCTCTGATTCAGCAAAGGATGGTGAATCAACAGAAAATCATACCCATGGGGCAGCTATAGGGAGTGACCGTGGATATTTAGGAAGCGAATGCGCTAGCATATTTTGAAGTAATAGAGATTGTGGATGATAGCAATCCCTACCCTGCACTCCTGGGAATTGACTGGGCTACTGATATGAATTGGGTAATCAATCAGAAGAAGTGAAAGATGATCTTTGAGAAGAAATCACTGCGCGTAATAATACCCCTAGATCCTGCTGAAGGATCCCACTATATGGAACCAGTCTGCGATTATGAGAGTGATGATGATCTGGGTTGCATCTATAAGATAACAACATGAGACCAAGACTGGGTGAATCCCACCGCAGATGGACAATTACATGGGAGTGCGAGAGTTCCTGCACTTCAGATTTCGACGAAGAAATAGAACGCTAGTAGAATCAGTTACACGAGGTAACTATGTTGAACTCGAACATGATGACCCGGTCACTGTGCTATGTGTCATCAGAGGAAATAAATATGCCTATTTATGATGGTCTAAATGAGGTAGATACCTTTTTGGATGCATTTGAAAGGGAGGTGCCGGAAAAGCAGCACTTCCAAACCTTGGACTAGGCACTGGGCGTTACGCCCGCAAGATGGTGGGGTACGCATAACGAAAGCTTCGATGATTGGCGCGAATGTAGGAGGATGATGAGAGCATGATTTGGGAAGCCTAAGATGTGACTGACAGACAAGTATGATGGACAAAATGATCCATGCGTGTATTTGGCCAAAGTAGAGAAGAACTATTCTACTACTAAATGCGAGGGGCTAGCTATGGTGTATGCGCTCCAGAAGTACCGACACTACTTTCTAGGAGGCCACTTTAAGATGTATACGAACCACTCCATGCTAAAGTACTTGTTCAATAAGCCTGTGTTGCGGGGGCGAATCTATAGATGGCTCTTATTGTTCCAAGAGTACGATTTTGAGGTTGTTGTGAAGCCTAGAGGATTAAACGTGAGACCATACCATCTGTCACGCATCGAAAGAGGGGAGGAACCTACTAACTTGGAAGAAGGATTACCTGACACGTAGCTATTTGCAATGCGTGTTGCGGATGGTCATTTCAAGGATATCATACACATCCTAACAATAGAAACTACACCGGAAGGATAATCTATCCAGCAAAAGAAGGAATTAGTGGTGCGCGCGAAAGATTTCTCTGTCATTGCTGGGCATCTATACAAGATGGGGACTGATGATACTACGAAGGTATGTACCTGAGTTTAAGTGAAGCAGCATCCTCACAGATGCTCATGGGGGCACCGCGGGAGGACATTATGCAAGGAAAGAAACCACGCAAAAGATGCTATGCGCTGGGTTGTGGTGGCCAACCCTTCATCAGGATTCAAAAGCATATCGCAAGGCGTCTAATGTATGTCAAAGAATAGGTAAGCCATTGCGGAGGGATGAAATGCCTTTGAATCCACAAATGATATTGAAACCCTTCGAAAAGTGGGCAATAGCTTTCGTAGGACCCATTCAGCCACAAGGGAGGAGAGGTGCGAGGTACATTAGCACTGCGATGGAGTAATTGACTCGTTGGGAAAAAGCACAACGATGAAGGATTGCATCAACGTGACAGCCGAAAAGTTCCTATTTGACCATATGCTGACGCGATCTGGATGTCCAATAATCTTGATGAGTGATCATGGTACGCACTTCTTGAATGAGACGATCAGCGCACTAACAGAGGAATTTCAGGTGTATCAACAGAAGAGAACACCTTATCACCCACAAGCTAACGGGACAGTGGAGGTGTTCAAAAAAGTTCTTGAAACCATGTTGACCAAGGTTTGTAATGCTCAGCAAAGTGATTGGGACCTATGCATACCTGCAGTATTATGGGCTTATCGAATAACATGCAAAAAGCTGACGGGAAAAACCCCTTTTAGGCTCGTCTGTGGTGTGGAAGCTATAATACCTATGGAATACATCTTTCCTAGTCTACACATAGCAACACTCATAGGTATGACAGATCGCGGAGCCCTGGAAGAGAGGCTCGTGCAGCTGGATGATCTTAAAGAAGAATGAATTTTGCCTGGATTTCACTAGCAGGTCCAAAAGCAGTGTGAAAAGGCATGGCACGTTCGGCACATCAAGCTATGCACATTCAAGGTAAACAATATGATTTTTTTTGTATGATAGTAAGTTTGATAAATTCCCCAGAAAATTCAGGATGCACTGGTTAGGGCTGTATGTTGTTAAGGAGATTACCGACGAAGGCGCGATATAGCTCGTCAAGTTAAATGGATAACCCTTCCCAGGAAAGGTGAACGGCAGTCGCTTGAAGCCATACATCAGTGATCCGACCATTTGAATAAATGAAAGTAGCACAGTCTTAGCACTCTAGGTAGCTGAAAGGAGGAACAAGACTATAAACTAGATTGCTCGGGTTGGGGAGCTACATGCTGTCAGGATTGTGTGAAGCAACGAAGTGTCACAAGGTCCGTGACAACACATAGACAGCTGCACTAGTGCGCAAGTCCACTGGAAAGTCATCGTTAAAGTTATTATTCACGATTTTATGGTCGGTTTGAGGCCAAATGGAGTGGGCGACAGGCATTTAAGGCAAAATTTATGGATTAGATTCTTGAAAATATTCCACCAATCTAGCATTAATGGGCCAAATGTGGGGGGAGCGGTCAGATTTGAATTCAAAATGCCCTATAAATCATAGGTGGCTGTCCAGCGAAAAACACTTGGGATTTTGAAAATTCAATTGTTGCGCTATCAGGTGTGTATGGACCTTACGAATTTTTAGGCTTTGAGAGCAAGTTCAACGTTTGAGAAATTGTTGAAGGAAACACAGGACCTCCTAAATAGAATGATGTCGACACCCAAGGAAGCTGTGCAGGCAATTTCTGTAGTAGAAGCCCTTGAGAGTGCCAGAGTGATAGTCAAAGTCCCTAAATCACCCAAAACACTGATACCAAAGAACAATAAGCAGACTATGGTCCCGGTGCACGTCTCACCAAGGAACCCATAGAAGACCAAGCTCACTTTGTAGGAAAAGGGGAAGGTCATTAATATTTAGGCTAACGAGGAAGAATCTGAAGAAATCCTGGTGGATGAGGAAGACGTGGAAATAGAAGTTGAAACCCAAGGTGCGGACCATATTACCTAGTTACCAGAATATGTTCCTCAGCACAAGGGTAAAGCCAAGGTGCCGAAGGACATAGATGAGAGCAAGAGCTCCCTACAAAGTTCGTTGCTTCCAGATGACATTGTTTTTTAGGGGCTGCACTTAGCATAAGTTTCTATACTAAATTTTGAAGATTGGGACCTCGTAGATCATGAGAAATTCCTGCATTTAGTGACTAAGTAGCTAATGCACCAACGGATTGACATGACTACTGGAATGATTGAATTGGATCCGCAGACATGGCTCAAGGGTGTAAAGAAAGCCAGGTTGCTCAACCTACTATGGATACCGCATTACCACCTCACCCTAGTGACCATCTTCATCATCAGGTAGTTGCTCTGCTTGGTGCATGATGGGTGTTTGTGGCTGGAGGAGCCCATTCCCATCACAGACCACTTGATTCATTGGATCACATGGTTGCCTCACTCAAGAGAGTATCCATCCAATATATCAGAAAGAGAAGGTGGTGAGTTGGCCCTCACAGAAGCTATGAAGAAGAAATTCAAGTTGGAAAAGAAGTGGGGATATGCCATATCTAGCATTAACAACACTATTGTCAAGGTTGCAACACAAATATTAGCAGGGAAGGTGATGCGGAAGTGTCGCGCAGATGAGGTTCCCACACCTGTGATTGCACTAGCGACCCAATGCATTGAAGGAGTCTAGTTCAACTAAGCGAATTATCTATGTGACGAGTTCCTTGCAAATTGTCATGAGGCCCAGGAGCAAGGCAACACGTTTCACTTCATGTGGCTCTTGTTGTCGATTGTACTGGTGGCATCAGAGCTGCTAGAAGACAGCCAATTCCCTTTGGTCGCGCCGAACCTTCCAGAGGCAGTGAGTATGCTTCATTATGGGTGAATAAGGATGTGCATCGCATAAAATAAAGCAAGATCTTTTGGGTCTTGATGGAGATGAGTATCTGGATAGGGATCAATCGCAAGCCATGGTTGTCGCCAACAGTATACACTAGTTTGCAGAGATTTACATATTTCAAAGTGGATTTCCACTGTGTCTTTATCGGGGCGTGGAAGGACCCCACGAAGACATGGCATAACTTACCATATCTGGCAATTGATGATTTTATATTTGCAGTCCTCGAGTCTTGGCCGCCGGAGTCGCATGCTCCAGCAGGCTCTGCAGTGGAAAGGGACAAGTCTTCCATGCAGCGTAAGAAGGAAGAAACAAAGCTTCAAATGGCGCAACTGGCTAAGAAGCGCAGAAAGGAGGAAGTGTAGGCTAAGACGTGGCAGAAGACAGGAGGAGAAGCGCGCGAAGGATAAAATCCACCTTTGGCTGGGGCTAAGGCAGAAACAAAGGAGCTGATAGAACAAGGTGGCATGGACCCACAGATGATGTCCACCCAACTCAAGCGCAGTGCCCACAAGAGAAGGCAGCATCACAGAAGAAAACCAAGGATTCATAGATATCCTTGGATCCAATCACCCTTACTAAGGGGGATTTGCACGATATTGGAGAAACGATGAGGGATGTCACCGTAGATTCCCTCCAACAGTTCGAAGAACAACATCAGTTAGCATTGGGGGCTCTTCGAACAGAGTTGCAGGAGTTATAGGTGCACACTCCATAGGCTGGCATAGCATCCAGCAGCCTAACAATCGACACTTCAGCTGCCGAGGAGATGTTGCATACAAGGGTGACCAACGCGATAGTGCTACCAGATGTGGCACTTACCGTAGAAAATGAGGCTGACAGGCCCACGGTTAGCATTCGAAAAGGGGTGGGATTGAATATGGCCACACTCCCTCGAGAGACGCTCTACCTCTTGCAGGACGGAGTCATGAGGAACTTAGGGCTTGGGAGAGTCACGCTTTGCAGGTGATGAGCAAGTAGTGCATCAACATTGAGCAGTTGGGCCTGTAGCGCAACGAGGTAGTAGAACAGAACAAGAAAATCATGTAGGTTGTGGAGGAACCTTGCATAATGGTCCCGGAGTTGGACATTCAGGTAGAAGAACTGGTTGAAGTGCACGTCCGTAAGTTGGCCACAGGGGTGCACGACACTCGAATCGAGATGGACAGGGTTCAGCTAGAGCTAAACCTGCATATCACAAAATTGTACTTGAGGGCTCAGCCTTCAACTAGACCGGAAGTTAGGGAACAACATACCATCTCTGTTACAATAGTAATAGCAGCAGTTGACAGTGCAGTAGCAAACTGCACATGACTTTTTGAATAGGCATTCGAGGTCCTGAACACCCTATAGGAGGACCCAAATTTAAAGCACTTAGAGATAGAGGCCTGCAAGCTGCAACAAAGATATGACGAGGTCAAAGGGACCACGTAGACAGTCGCCCTTACACAAAGGCTTGCACAAATGAAGGAGGCCAAGGCGCTCAAAGAATAGGTGGATGCTGCTCAGCACAAAGAAGCGGTCTTAAAAGTGCACCTATAGCCATGGATAGACGAGGCATACATGATCACAACTTCCATTGAAGGGAAGCTCGTGACATTGCAGGCAACTCAGCAGAAGATTCAGGGTACCAGCTCAGCGGTAGTCACTGAACAACGAGTGGAAGAAGTCCAACAGGCGGTCGTTCAGTGCGATGTCGAAGTTGCGATGATCCAAACAGAGCTAGGAGGTCTTTGTGCTAAGATCTCTGTGCCTGCAGAGAGACTCGAGGGTGAGTCACAATTTTTGTGTTGGGGGCATGTTGGGTACGGGATCCCCCAAGGGTAGTTCTGGGGCTAAAAGCCCATATTTTGGTCAAATTTTGTAATCCAAGTGTAAAGACTCCACATTTTGTGGTCATGGAGCATGTAGGTCTTAAAGAGTCATAGGGTTGTCTGCCCTTATTTTAGAAATGTAATGTCGGCTATAAAAGATCTACCAATGGTCGGCGAACCATGGGATTGTATAAATAGAGCGAATCTCTATATAGGAAATAAAGGAAATAATGAATTAATAAGCAAGGATTGAGTCATAGCTTTAGAGCATAAGTCTAAGTTGGGTCGTAGTGTAGGTAGAGGCTCTGCAGTTGAGTGCGTAGAGGCCTAGAAGTTCGCAGATGAGTGCGTGGACCCCTGCAGCTGAATGCGCAGGACGGGTCGAGTCAGTAATCACCAGGAATTATCAACAAAGAGAAGTATTCTATAATTTTTACGTCTTTATTTCCTGTTGATGCATATGTTATATTGGGTATGAATTTCACTTATAATGCTTATATGATGCACAGATGTATGTAAATGTGTTGGTTAAGTGAATGCAATTAAGAAAATTTGTTTACGCGAAGCTAACTAAGATTGGTTAATAAGATAAGTAAGACACTTAGCCTAGTTTGGGTGATATCATAGATCATTACCTTAGTAGCACATAAGTCCCTATGCCTCAGGTTAGGGCTGCGCAAAAGCCAATTGTACCCTTTCACGAAGGTACTAAATGGTGGAATAGAGGGCTAAGAAACCTGCGTGAGAGAAGGTATAGCTCGAGTAAACTGACATCACAACCATCCCAAGGGTGTGGAAACTTGGTTCCAGCATCCCCCCATACTGCTTCGGGTGAGACTTTAGTTTGTGCTTTGCGGGTTGATGCCAAAAAGGCCAATAGTGTAGGGATTTGTTTAGCTAACTAACATTGAACCTAGGTTAGAGCCCCTCAAGCCAAAACTAATTGCACAACTATCATTCTGAGGGATGGAAAATACACATGGTAGTTGTGGGGAGTTTCCATGTAACCCAAAAATACCCCCAACTTTGTTGTCAGCTCTATCTTCTTCCTTGATTCTTTGAGACATGGGAATAGATAGAGGATCCAAATATCCTGAAGTGTGACACATTTGAATTCCTCCTCGAGTAAGCCTCCTCTGGTGTGATCATGCCAAGAATCCAATGAGGACTCTTGTTCTACAAATAGAATGATGTGTTGCATGCTTCAACCCAGGTAGGCTTTGGTCATGCAAAATTGCCTGTCATTCTTCCACAATGCTTGGATTCTTCCTCTCATCCACCCCATTCTACTATGGGTTGTGGGGTGTTGTTAAATCTTGTCAAATGAATTCTTTTACACAAAAAGAATTGAACTCATTCAACATGTACTCACCTCCATTATCACTCCTAAGAGCCTTCATTTTCTTTCTCTTTTATTTCTCCACCAGTGCCTTGAACTCTAAGAACTTGGAGAAAATATCATCCTTCTTCCACATGAAGACAATCCAACACTTTTGCGAGTAGTCATCTATAAAAATTACAAAATAAGTGTGCCTTACAGTGGAGTTTGTCAAGAAAGGTCCACAAACATCAGAGTGGATCCTTTTAAGGACTCCATGTGCTATGTTGTCCTGATCATGGAAATTGTTTTTTGTGAACTTCCCCAAGGTACACCCTTTGCATGTGTCTTGCTGCTCTAGTTATCCTTTGGAGAGGCTTGTGGAAATATGTTGCATGATCTTCAAAGCACCATGATGAAAATTACCAAGTCTTCTATGCAAAAGTTCATCGACATCACGGTTCTACACCTCCTTCACCTTTGTGCTCAATTTAACACAATCCTCCACATCTAGCTTGTACATATTATTCACACGAACCCTGATCTGCTTCACCTATACCATGGCTATGTGTATCTAGAATTCCCTTCCTTTGTTAAATATCACATCATAACCACAGTCTTCCAAAATTGCAATGGAGATAAGATTATTCTTTAGACTTGAAACAAACATCACATCCTTGAGCTTGAGAGGGGAGCTTGACTCCCTGTGAAAGGTGACTATACCAATCTTTATCATGTTGTACATTCCATCATCTCCCATCTCGATGTGCATCTCGATATCCTTCTCCTCCAAATCACTGAAAAAATATTTATTTCCCGTCATATGGAACGAGGCACCACTATTAAGCTACCACATGCTTCCCATCATTATGTTGGCCATGCATGTAATGAGAGTAAAATCAAGCTCGAAATCTGAAGCCCGCTTCACCCTCTTCTCCTCCTGATGAGTTCTTTCTTGTCTTCTTGTGTGGACACTTTTTGGCATAGTGCTCAAATTCATGGCAGTGAAAGCACTTGATTCTGGACAAGTATTTATTCTTTCCCCCTTGACTAGATTGTGCTTTGGATTTGGATTTCTTCCCTTTCCCTTTCTTTTAATTTCCAGCCAAGGCACATTTATCCTCATCCTCTCCCTTAGATGAAGTCTCGTCTCTGGTATTCTGCCTTATTTCTTCCTGCACCAAGTCAGACCATAAGTGCTCTCAACTTGGTAGTTTATCCCTACCATTTACCAAATCTTGATAGCTATGCCATCTCTTGGGAAGGCCTAAAATGGCTAGAGCTACCAAGACTTATTTAGGGACATTAACACTGACCCCACTAAGTTCATCATGACACTGTGTAAACCTGGTTAGATACTGCAGAATTTCATCATTCTTATGCATCTTGATATTTCGAAGCTTTTCCTTGAGTGTCAGCTTTCTGTGGTCACTATTATTCTTGAAAAATTCTTTCATTGTTTTCCACATTGCGAATAGAGTCTCTTTTCCACGGATATTTGAGACAATATGATCATGTACTCCCTCCAATATGATTCTCCTTGCTTTCGCCACATATTTTTTCCACTAAGCAAGATTGTGGGCATCATATGGTTTGGGTTTTGCTACATCTGCCTTGATGTATTCTAGTAGCCAATTATCATCCAATATTGCCTCCATGCAGTCCTTCCACACAACAAAGTTTGAGGTTCCTTCCAAGGCATACTCGAGCTTGAGTTCATTGAAAGCCATCTTCTTAGTCCTACATAAAACCTCTAACACTAAACTTCAAATTCAAACCTCCTGCAATGACAACTTCAAAATATTTGTTCTCCTATGATTCCACCTCCGGTACCATGTAGAAATTAATTTGTAGATTCAATATTTCTCATGAAATTTACTAAGTCACAAGACTTGAAGCTACTCTACTGATCTATGGAAGTTAATTCACCATCTAGAACAAGAATCAAAGACATGCAAAAGGAAACATCACACATGCACAAAGATTTACCTAGCACAAAACAAATGCTCAAAAACCCTTACCATCTATATTTCATTAATCAGAGAATAGAGATGAAATACATATGCTTGCTCAAGCCTGAGCACACCTTGCAAGTGTATAGTCTACATGTCTGCCTGACTAACTGACTCTAGCTAACTCTTAGCCAATTTTCAACCCCTTCAAGCTCCCATTTCCTTGTGTTATTCGCTTGGGAAATTGGCCCTTATTATTTAGGAGTTTCCCACTATTGAATTGCGCAATTCTCTTGGGTCCTTCCTCTGACTGCATGCACCACCTGTACACATTGGAATATGCTACAATTGATAGTACACTATCTTGGAATCCCCATCTCAACTGGGTTAATCGAATTCTATGCATGCAACAATTATTTTGGGTTGATTGATTAGTTAAATGGTTGATCACTGAGTGTGGTTAAAGTTCCACTTCCACAACTTGACCTCCACTAGTTCTTTTGATAGTTAGAACTAGTTAAACTGATAATAACTCAGATTAACTGAAATAGATTGCTACAAATTAGAAATAAAACATACTCAAATGAACTCAAGATTCCCCAACTCGAATTAATTGAGTTAACTGAGTGATAACTGTCAGGTCACCTCAATTAACTACCTCCAAGATTTCTGCTAAAATAAAAATTCAAATTTTCTCTAGTTTGACCAAGGCAAATTCAAACTGGGATTTTACTGTTGTATTTTCAACAAATTCTTCAAGATTAGAAGCCTACTTTTTATCTTCCCTACAACATCCCATTGTTAGGAAAAATATTGAGAGGCGTGGGGCAGGGTGAATCAATATTTCAAAAACTTACTCGACCTTCTCATTTTCTATTTAGATTTTTGTATGTGACTTTAATGAGCTAAACCTTTGTATGTATGCTACTATTATGAAGACAACCAATGTATATCTAGTTAACTATATTTTAAATTAATTCTTCATCATTTTAACTTGAACTAGTGTATCAGTCCTTCATTAGGCATTAATTAAACAATAATCGAGTGCAGTAAGAATAGAATAAATCATCACACATAGTCAACATATATGAACACCATAATTTTAGGTGGAAACCTAATGTCAGAAAAAAACCACCACTATTGTCATCTATGTCTTCTTCTTTAAAAAAGAAAATATTCTTTACAAACTTTTACTGCCATAGACTTATACCAGTATGCAGGAACCCACCTACAGAAGGATACAACCTTATCTCATTCTCCAACACCTACTAAAAGGGAGATACAACCCCCTTATCTTCAATTCCTTGTGGATCACTTTTTAGAATATTTCAAACTGAATCTACTTGATCAAAATATTACAACCTATAGACCACTTTTCATCAAATTTTCATACTCGACCCACTACCATCATCATATCACTAAATCAACTAAAACAAATCAATCACTGAATCTCATTGTAACGAATCAAACTAAACCAGAATAGATCATGTGAATGCACTGATAATCATTAAGCCATACATTGTTATCTATCATTGTAGCCAATTGCTGCCACTACAAACCCTGATCAACAATATGCCAAAATGTTTACACTATTGTTATGAATAATACCCGCATATACACATGTTTTTCCTTAATCGAACCTACGTACAAATCTCAAAAACAATTATCCCTCAGATTAAATCAATGCACTACTGAAATCAATCATAGACACATATATCCTACATGACATATCTCTGAGCTATATACAGATCATTACATACCAGCATCAATAAATTTCAATATTTCATTCAAAAACCATTCAGCTTCACCAAAAATTTCACATACAAATTATTATTAAGAAGACCTCATCAACAAACAATAAAAATCACCGTAAGAATGAACAAACATCATTAACTTCTCATAATTCAGAAACTGAAGCACATGTACCTGACCCTTACAAAATACTTCCATGTGTGTATGTGCCTTTCAAGAAGAATACACGTGTACAGACCTGTCCATACTACAAAATCGATGCACGACTACCTAGAGGCGGACCCACATATGTGCACTATTCTTCTGAAAAAAACTTGCATACATATTTGTAATTATTGACTCATTCCTTCATTTCACGACAAAACTTCATTCAAACCCAAATCTCAGTAAACACAATCACAAACATACATTAGAACATTATTAACACACATCAACCCATAAGAAAATCATGTAGTCATTTAAAATCTACAAGATCTGATCCCACATGACATTCCTTGTGCAACCTTATTTCATATCAAAAAATAGCCAAGTAGTTGACGCTCAACACTTTGATCTTCATCTCCTTATATAGCTCATGTCTTATCCAATACCACGAGTCAAATCCTTAGTAATGTTGATGGTATTCCTAGACAGGATCAAATATCCATTGTCGCGCTCATTACTAAGGGCCAATACCATGGTAAATATACCTGGTGTTTAGGATACCATGGTGCGGAAACTATACGTGCTTTCTCTTCTCCATACCCACGTGTGTATGCAAATTTTCTTCACAAAACCTGCGTGTATTTCAAAAAACATCACATTCATCATTATTTTGTCTATGGACTGCTCTTCCTTTGTCCAAACTCTTTGTCACATGTTTAATAGCTTGTAAAATCATCATGTTATCAACATGTTGACAATATTCATCAAGTAGGTTGCCATCAAGGATAACACATTTGTCATAATGCCAATAATCCCCCCCTTTGGACTTGATGGAAACCACTTTGGTGTTTACCAACCATATGTAGATACCTATAGATATATCAAGCTTCTCTCCAAGTAGGCTTTATCCAAACACCAAGTTACTGTCCCCCTTTGACGTCAAGGGAAAAGGAATAACCAATGTTGAATAAGTGTTGTAGATCTAATCTGTTGAATACTGGTCATTGAATTGAGACCATGATCCCCCTATGCACATGCTGAATTTTCTGAAGAATCACCAATAACTCATATTGACCAATCTCCCAATGCAATGGGGTTATTTCACTCAACATTACATCAAATCCCCAACATGAGATGACATAAATAATTGACTTGACCCTAGTAGTCCATTCATGATTGAATATTACAATTATTACATCATAGTTCTTTACATGACCTTTACATCAAATGATAGACATGACACATATAACCAAGACTAAAGACCTCAATAATAAGGTAGCAAGACCTAGATAGTCTTTAGTACTATATACCATATAGGATCTACACTATAAGCATCAGAAAACATCATCATCAGCCTCATCAAAAAGTAAGTCAACAACTTCAGCAACATGTGTTTCTTCAATAGCATAATCAAGGAATTATAATGCCAATAATGTACTATAAGAAGAAGGAAAAAATGTTGCCCCTAAACTTCTGCCAATTGTTCACTATCAGATCTGATTATATCAACTTATTCAGTATTCATGTCATCAAAGCAACTTCATTAATCAAATCATCAATGTCATATTGGGTTAACTCATAAACCATAAGTATTTGAGCATCAATAGACTGCATCTAACTAATATCAAAACCAACAAGTAAAACTATCAAAAGTATATCATAATGTTTATTTGAGTTATTTCTATTGATACTTCATCATAGGGAAACATACATGATTGTATGGATCAAAATATGGGTATATACACAATTGTTCTTCATAAAATCCATGCACATACAATAAACTGCAATAAATTTCACTTTCAACTCCTCCCGAGCTTGAAGGATTGGTCAGAATGATTAATAGAGAGATGAAGTGGAGACCACTCCTAATTTTTGTTTGAGATATTCAAAGGAATCACGTGAAATAGTCCTTGCAAATATATCTAAAACTTGTTATTTTGAGACAATATACTCTAGTTTGAACTTTTTTCAAGCACATGTTCTCTCAGAAAGTGATATTTGATTGGAATATGCTTGGTTTTTTAGCGTAAGAAAATATTTTTAGAAATACTTATGGCACTGGTATTATCACATAGAATGGGAATAGGTGGATAACAATTGATTTGAATATTGTGCAATGTTTGCATCATCCAAAGAAGTTGTGTACAACAAGATGCAACAACAACATATTATGCTTCTACAGTAGATAAAGCAATGGAGGCTTTTTTTTTGGGTGAAGCATGATACCAAGAGGGGTCCCATGTATAATGCTCCTCCACTAGTGCTTTTTCTATCATCAACGTTTCTTACCCAATCTGCATCTATGTAAGCATGAAGAGTAACATATGCATCTTTGGGATACCATAAAACAAAGTCTTGAGTTCCTTGTAGATACTTAAATATTCTCTTGACTGCATGAAGATGAGTTTCTTTTGGATTTTCTTGAAACAATCCAACAATTCCAACTGCATGCATGATATATGGTCTTGTGCTTGTAAGATAAAGTAAACTTCTGATCATAGATCTGTATTCTGGTTGGTTGACTAGGGAGAATCATCATGTACACTGAGATTACATCTTGTTACCATTGGTGTGGATATAGGCTTACAATATTTCATTCCATATTTCTTCAAAATCTACTTGAGGTACTTTTTCTATGAGAGAAAGATACCATTCTTTGCTTATTGTACTTGTAGACCACAAAAATATGTTAGTTCACCAAGTAGGGACATTTCAAATTCTTGTTGCGTGACAAAAGAAAATTTGTGACTCATAGACTCTTCATTTCTCCCAAACATTATGTCATCTACATAAGCAACAACTATCAAAATTTGACCATCATCCATCTTTATATATAGATTGCTATCTGCAAACCCCTTAGTGAAACCTTGTCCTTGAATATACATGTAAAGACGATAATACCATGCACGAGGAGTTTTTTTTAGCCCATATAATGCCTTCTTGAGTTTGAAAATAATATTTTTATCATTTCCTAGAATGAACCCTTCAGGTTGTTCAATATATAATTCTTCTTCTAGGTCCACATTTAGAAATGCAAATTTAACATCCTTTTGATAAATTGTGAAATTATGAAAGCTTGAAAATTGAAGAAACATTCTTATGGCTTCAATTCTCGCTACAGGTGCACATTTTTCTTCAAAGTCTATTCCTTTTTTTTTAGCATAGCCTTTGCATACAAGTCTTTCTTTATTCCTAATTACTTCTCCATTTTCGTTCATTTTATTTTTGAATACCCATTTTTTCCCATTAATTTTTTTATCATGAGATCTTGGTACTAATTCCCATGTATGGTTCTTTTCTATTTGGCCAATTTCTTCATCCATAGCCTTAACCCAACATTCATCCTTGATTTCTTGATTTACATTTTTTGGTTCAATTGTGGATAGTAAGGTTGAATAAATAGGGGTTCCAATAAGAGCCCTTTTAGTTCATACTCTAACTTCCTTTTCTCCTAGAATTTGAGATTCTAGATGATTTTTCTAAACATACCTTGATGGATTCCTTTCTGATGCTTTTGTATTATCAATTCCTTCTTCTGATGATTCACTAGTTTCTTCTCTTACATCATTTCCACTAGTTGTAGTAATACATTTGTCATCTCTTGGTGCTTCACTTTTGGTACCTATGCATGCTTCATCGATCCCAACATCAATATATTCAATAATATTTTGAAGTCTTTTATTGTAGAATTAATTTGCTTTGCTTCTAGAGGAGTATTCAAGTAGAATTCCTTCATCTGCTCTAGCTTCAAACTTTCCAAGCTTATCATCATTATTTGTTATGTAACGTTTGCTTCCAGATACTCTAAAATGATTCACATTTGGAGGCTTACTGAACCAAAGTCAACGAGGAGTCTTATCACTGTTTACATGGACATGTGATTTTTTGAGAATAGTCACAGTTGTATATGTTGCTTCTCCCCAGAAGGTATGAGGTGTCCCTGACTCATCAAGCATAGCACGTGCCATTTTTTGAATTGTTTTGTTCATTCATGTTGCCACCCCATTTTGTTTAGGAGTTTTAGCTATAGAAAATTGCCTCTTGATGCCATGCTATTCATAAAAGTCAAAAAATTCATCTGATATGAATTCTCCTCCCCTTTCATATGTATGACATTTGATTTTTAATTCTAACTCATTCTTTACTAAAGCTTTGAAGACTTTAAATTTATTAAATGCTTCATCTTTATGTTTTAATAAGCCAATCCAACACATTCTAGTAAAGTCATCAATGAATAAGATGAAGTATTATTCTCCTTGAGGTGAATTTTTCCTCATAGGCCCACACAAATCAGTATGAATAAGTTCAAGTGGCTTAATTTTGGTACCTTCTTTGGCATTGAACTGAACCCTTGTTTGCTTACCGAATTGAAATGATTTTCATATGTTACTTTATGGTAGAAAGATGTTAGGTAAATCATGAAAAACTTCTAGCTTGCTTGACTTATGTATTTGAGTGAAGCTTAGATGTCCCAATCTTTTGTTCCATAGCCAACTTTCTTTTTCTTTGCTTAAGCAACATTATTTGAGACCGCCTTCCAAGACATAGACATTAATAGGAGTCCTTCTCCCCTTTAATATGATCTTACCTATATCAAGATTCCAAACCACACAATTATTTTATTTGAAAATAACCTTATGCCCTTGGTCACAAATCTAAATAACACTCAACAAGTTATGTTTTAATCCATCAACAACAAAAAAAATTTCGAGCTTTAAATTTTTCTCTCAACAAAACAATTCCTTTTCCTTTGATAGCAGCAGGTGAATTATTTCCAAAGGTTACATTCTTTTCTTTCTTTATTTCATTAAAGGACATAAAATTATCTCTACACATTTCATATTCTTTGAGCATCCACTATCAATGTACCACAAATTTTCTTGATCTTCTGCATAGAAATCTAGACCATAGTTTTTAGATTCCATGGTCTTCTTTTTCCATACCTTAGATGTTGTTTCCTTTTGTTCATTCTAAGGTGTTGATCAATTTTTTCTCCTACATTTAGATTCCTTATGCCCAAATTTATCGCAAAAGGAACATTCAGTTTCAACATGAAGAGGTTTGAAAGTATTGTAAGAGCATTTATTTACCCCAATCTCATTATTTTAATTTCTTGCTTATCTAGTCATGATAGTTTTGTAAGCAACATGTTGAGTAGCCTTATCACCAAAATTATGACAACTGAAGCATTGACCATTAAAGTAGAATTTTTTCATCGTATAGTACCTTCTTGTGTAGTTTTCCCATTGGTTGTAGTAAGAGATATTTATCTGAGAATTATTTGATCCTTTATTCTTTTGTTGATAGCTAGAGTTTTGTTGACTAATTTATTTTACTGCATTGAGATAGCTTCATGTACCTGTTCCTAAGGTCTCAAATCCTTCAGCAAACCTAAGATTTAAACCTTTTGTTTTCTCAAGTTCCTTCCTTAGACTTACTATTTCTAGTTCTAACTTTTCATTATGCTTCTCCTTTTCTAGGATTTGTTTCTTTAGAACTTCTTCTGCTAATTTAGCTTCTTCCAAAATAATTTTAGGCTGAGTTATTTCTTCAATGAAATTATCCTTTTCTTCAAGGGCATCCATAAAAGCATCGTTAGACTCATCAATGCATTTACCTTCAAATGCCATAAGTAATTGATATTCTTAATCAAACTCACCTTCTTCACCATTTGAAAAATCATCACTATCTTCATGACTGTAGAAACTTATTTTCTTTTAGATATTTCCTCTAAAATTTTATTTTTCTAAAATCTTCCCTTTCTCATGATTTTCTTTATAAGGACATTTAGCAACATAGTGACCAAATCTTCCACATGCAAAACATTTGAAAGGAAGATTACCTCTAAATCTGCTAGTACCTACTTGAATTTTCTTCATGAAGTTTCATCTTCTTCATCTAATACATCACTTGGTTCCTTAAGTTGCTCCTTTTCTTTTCCTTTCGAAGTAGCCTTGAATGCAACTTCTCCAGGGGGGGCCTTTTCTCATTTCATAGGTTGTTAGAATCCCATGAAGTTGTTCAACAGTAACGTTCCTTAAATCCTACATTTATTCAATGGCAGAGGCTTTTGAATCAAATTTTGAGGTTAGATATCTTAAGATTTTCTCAACCAAATATGATTCTTTTACTTCATCACCAATATTTATCATTGAATTAAAAATCTCATCTACTCTAAGAAATAAATTTGCAATGCTTTCATCATTATGCATTTTGAGAGTTTCATATTGAATTCTAAATGTTTGAAGTTTGGCACTCTTTACTTTGGTGTCGCCTTCATAACTTTGTATGATATTGTCCCATAGAGCCTTCGTGCTATTCATCTGCATGAATTTGACAAATTTTGATTCTATCAAGCTTCCTAACAGAGCATTGACAACTTTTGCATTGATCTCATACTTTTTATTTTTTACTTCATCTATGGGAATGTCGAATGGATACTGATAGCCTCCTTCAATGATTCCCCAAAAATAAACTCCAAGTGATTACAGGTAAGCTCTTGTTCGGACCTTCCAAAAAACCAGATTGGATACATTAAACAATGGTGGCCAGATGGATGTTGTTCCCTCTTGGTTTCTCATCTTGATGAATTTCTTCAAGTGATCAAGCTTCTTTTGAAGGACTTGCTTTGATCCAATTTTTAGGGAAAATACTAAAGGTGGGGGGGGGGGGGGGGGGGGGGGGGGTGTGTTGTGGGTGGGGTTCAATAAATATTTTAAAGAATTACTTGACCTTCTCTTTTTCTATTCATATTTATGTATGTGACTTGAATGAGGTAAACTTGTGTATGTATGCTAATGTTATGCAGACAACCAATGTATATCCATTTAACTATATTTTCAATTAATTCTTCATCATTTTAACTTGAACGATTATATCAGTCCTTCATTAGGCATTAATTAAATAGTAATCAAGTGCAGTAAGAATAGAATAAATCATCACACATAGTCAAGACATATGAACACTGGGATTTTAGGTGAAAACCTAACGTGGGAAAAAAAACCACCACTATTGTCATATCTGACTTCTTTAAGAAAAATATTCATTACAATATTATATTGGTGTAGACATATACCAGTACGCAGGCACCCACCCACAGAATGCTAAAACCTTCTCTCATTTTCTAGCACCTAAGAGAAAGGAGCTACAAACCCCTTATCTTCCATTCCTTATGGACCACTTTTCAGAATATTTCAAGATGGATCCACTTGATCAAAACGTTACAACCTATAGGCCACCTTTCATCAAATTTCCATACTAGACACACTACCAGCATCAAATCACTAAATCAACTAAAACAAATCAATCACTGAATCTCATTGAAAGCAATCAAGCTAAACCATAATAGATCATGTCAATGCACTTTCAATCATCAAGCGATACATTGTTATCTATCACTGAAACCAATTGTTGCCACTGCAAACCCTAATCAAAAATATGTCAAAATGTAAACACTATTGTTATGAATAATACCCATGTATACACGCTTTTTTCCTTAATCGAACCTACATACAAATCTCAAAAACATTGATCCCTCAGAATAAATCACTACACTATTGAAATCAATCACAAACACATATATCCTACATCACAAATATTTTAGCTACTTACATATCATTACATACCAGCATCAATATAGTTCAATATTTCATTCACAAACCATTAAACTTCCCCAAAACTATCACATACAAATTATTATGAAGAAGACCTCATTAACCGACAATAATAATCACAACAAGACAGATCAGACATCATTAACTTCTCATACTTTAGAAACCCTATCATATGTATGCGAACATTACAAAATAATTTTGCATGTGTACGTGCCTTTCAAGAATCATACCCTTATACAGATCTTTCCATAGTATATAATCGACACATGACTGCCTAGAGGAAGACCCATGTATGTACATGCTTTTTCTTAGACAGACTTGTGTAAAAATTTGTAATTATCGACTCATTCCTTTGCTGCACAACAGAAATTCAGTCAAACCCAAATTTCGGTAAACCTAGTCACAAACATACATTAGAACATTATTATCATAGAAAAACACATAAGAAAATCATGTAGTCATTTAAGATCTACAAGATCTAATCCCACATGACATTCCTTGTGCAACCTTATTTCAGATCAAACAATAGCCAATTACTTGCACACTCAACACTTTGATCTTCATCTCCTTATATATCTCATGTCTTATCCAATACCACAGGTCAAATCCTTAGTAATGTTGATGATATTCCTAGGAGAGATCAAATATCCATTGTCGTGCTCATTACTAAGGGCCAATACCATGGTAAATATCCATGGTATTTAGGATACTATGGTGCGGAAACTATATATGATTTCTCTTCTCCATACGCACATGTGTACGCAGCTTTTCTTCACAGAACCCACGTGTATTTGTCAAAACATCACCTTCATCATTCTTCTGTCTCTAGACTGCTCTACCTTTGTCCAAACTCTCTGTCACATGTGCACTAGCTTGTAAAATCACCATGTTGACAATCTTCATCAAGTAGGTTGTCATCAAGGACAACACATTTGTCATAATTCCAACACCCATTCTAGAGAAAAATGCATTTACCTTATAAAATCTAATTGAATCATTAAAAAAAGAAATGGAAATTGGCAATTTAGAAAAAAACATATAAAATTAGGCTATAGGTGAAATCCGACTCCTAAAAAATTTCTTGATACAGACTTAACTTTCAATTAAATTAGTAAAATGACCATTATCAACATGAATATACAAAATATTGAAATTGAATCACCTTAGAATAACTTATCTTATTAATTCTAACAACAACAACAAAATCTATATGATTTCATCAATTTATAGGTACAATTATACTTGTTTTGAAATTTTAGTTTGAACTTATTTAATTATTAAAATAAGGATTTTTTTCTAATTGTTTGATAGTAATAAGATTCAATTTAACATTAATACGCATCCCTCTTGGTCAAAAGGTTAAATTTCAATTAGAACCAATAATTGATCTCATTTATGGGAATAAGGTTAAATTCTACTAGAGAGCACATGACCGCATTAAGGGTATCCTCAACAATGACCAAAATGGATGTTGTCTCTCCTGTAAATACCGTGTACTCTAAATCCATCTTGTGATCCTAGAGCAAAACCCAAATTTTCTTTATTGGCTAATACTTCTTCTTTTTAAAATGTGAGGGAACATGTTAATGGCCCAATGCTTATAAAAGTTTGGCAGGATTCAAGATTTACCACCTTAAAGGTCACAAAATTCATTTTAGGTGGCATGGTTCCCTTGAATAATGATGATAAATCAACCACATTCATGTATAGCACCAAATGTTGGTTGTCCTCAATCCTAGTTGACAACTATGTTATGATAGATTTTGTCACCTTCAAGGGAATGTGTGTGTGTGTGTTTCATAATGGTGATTACCATTCTATAAAAATTTAAATATTTATTTGATAATTAAAAAAATTATAAGTGGGAATGTGAACACTAGTATGGACTATGATACCACAAATGAGAACTAGTGACAGTGTTATGTGAAATTAACCATGTTTGTTATCACTAGAAAAACCTCACCCATTTACCTATACCAATATTTGAGTTTAAAATTTTATTATCTTGTTTTCCCACCATCCCATAATTCATTAGGTGAAGCAATTGGTAGTTGAAGAAACCACTTGTTACATTTATGAAGGCTAAGTGGTGGTTTTGGAGTAACCTTATAATTCATTTGGTGGAATAGGAAATTACCCATATTAAAATTTGAAGGTTGAACCATGAATGATGTGGGAAAATGGGGTGGATTGGACATCCATGAGTTCATTCATACCATATCTAGAGTGATCAAAGACACACATGTGCTTAGCATGGCGATTTTTGTCACTAGAGAGATATCATATTTTAGTGGAAATAATGTTGGATTGTTATACATGTTTGTAGAGAGATTTGGATGATTGAATAAGCCTATAAAAGCACCAACCATGGATTGGAACATTGTTGGTGTGTTTTGGGCCCCCTAAAAATGATTTTTCCATGTGCATTACTCACTATAGAAATAGGAAATTAGCTGAGTAGTGGGCATTTCAAATTTGTGCATGTTGGGCTCATATGACAAGAAATGTGAAAGGAAATTGTTGAGGGAATATAGATCAATGAAAGGATTTTTTATTACAATGTTGGCTATGTAATAGGTGTATCAAATTTTTGGATACCCCATGCTCAATAAGTAGAGGCATTATTTAATGGTTTTGTTCGTGTGAAGGAGAGTTGCCTTCATCCATCATAATTTTCTTTGAGTTGATAGTATTTCCTTGTGGTATCATATCTTGTCTAGGGGGTACTCAACTATAGATGGAGTTGGTGTAGTTGATCCTATAGTTGGGAAAAAGGCTCATTCACATGTTATTTTCTAGCTTGAAATTTAAAATAAATGTTCTCTTTGATTCCTATATTTTTTTTCCATTTTCTCTTAAAATTTTGTTGGTAAAGTTAGAGATGAAAAATGATTTTTTTTTATGGAATTTAGAATGTGGTATATGTCTTAAACTCATAGAAATATGGTATGGTAATTTGAAGGTGTTTAGGTGGACCACTAAGGGTAGGATCTGGGTCTAGTATAATCGAAACCTTTGAGCTTCTATTAGGAATAATCCTGACTTGCTATAAATCTTCACAAAACCCATATAAGTGCAAGTGCATAACTAGAGTAAGCACATACTAATCCATGACCCAAATTTCTACCATATACCCTAGGATACTATAAGTAATGGAGGTTTGGTAAATTTGGTATAAAACTTTGTTATTACGAGGAGAGATTTAAGGTTTAATGCTTAATTTTTTATAGTGAAAATTTGTGCATGTTTATTCATGCAAATCTAAGGTTAGGTTTGATTTAATGCATTTATCTAAGCCTACAAGAGATTTTTTGGAATAATTTGTTGTTTGAACTAGAGAAATTAATTACATAATCCTCCTACCCAAATTTATGCAAATAAATGCACAAATATTGGTGAGAAATAACCTCTAGTAACTTCACATTTTTACTTTATTACTCTTACATATATTTGTGCTATGAAATGCATAAAATTTGGTAGGAAGTAACTTCTAGTAATTATGCTCATTGACATTTGATTCACACTTGTTTTGGTTCAAACACTTACTTAAATTATGCTAGGTAATAAATAGAAGAAATGCATAAAATTTCGTGGAGAGTAAGTCCTAGTAAGTATGTTCATTTACCTTTGATCACGCCTATTTTGGTGTAAATGATTGCTTAAATTATGGTAGATAACTATGTTTATTTACCTTAGTACAATAATGTATGGGGTTTCCTTATTCCTAGGGATTGAAATTGAAGCTTCAAGTAGATAAGTTCATATGAATTTTGAATATTTACATAAATTTTCAAGAGAGATGTTCTTTAATGCATTACATATATGATATCGTATGCATGCATCTATTCTGCTCTCGTTGGATCTTGATGCAAATAACGTTTTCAGTAAGTTGGAAAATTTCTTCAATAGAAATAATCATCTTCAAATTGTAAGGAAATTTTTCTTATACTGGTTGGAAAGCTTGCAAAAATATGCTCCATCAAAGGTTGGAATTGAACTTGTCTAAGAAACATCCATGGTTCAATTCACAATCATAAGAAACCAACAGAGTGCAATCCTCTTTCTACTCCAATGGAACAAAACTTAAAGCTCACATCTATTGAAGGAAAGGAATTTGAGGATGCAACAAAGTATAGACAGCTTATAGGAAATCTCATCTATCTCACTACTACCAGACCAGACATTTCATTTGTTGTTGGAATCCTCTCCAGGTTTATGCAAAAGCCTTGTGAGGGACATTGGTCTGCTACAAAAAGAGTTCTAAGGTACTTGAATGGAACTCAAGATCTTGGAATCAAGTATACACAGGTAAACGACTTCAGCTTGATTGGATACTCTGATTCAGACTTCGATGGAGACAAAGAAACTGGAGTATCTACTTCAGGATATGCTATGAGTCTTGGATCAGGAGCTGTCTCTTGGAGATCACGCAAACAATCAGTTCCAGCAGATTCCACAACAGAAGCAGAATACGTGGCAGCAGCTGAAGCAACAAAAGAAATTGTGTGGCTCAGAAAAATTCTTGAAGATTTGCAGGTAAAACAAGTAAAATCAATTCCACTCATGATTGACAACACCTCTGCAATAAAGTTGGCCAAGAACCCAAAGTTCCATGATCGTACAAAGCACATCAATACTAAATATCATTTGATCCGACATCA